>DWGO01000729.1:0-11121 GCA_018247635.1 Eurytides dolicaon deicoon
CAAGATTTCTGTCCACTTTGGTGATGTCGTCGGTCCATCTTGAATTTGGCCGTTCTGGCTTCTAAGTGGATGTTCTGGGACGCCGCACTGCTATTTCACGGCTCCAACGTCGAGGATCTCGCATCAAATGACCGGCCCATTGCCACTTCAACCCGGACACTCTTGGCCCTATATCGCTAACACCGGTCCATCTGCGTATTTCGGTGTTTCTGACACGGTCGCGTAGGGAGGGATATTCGTAGCATAACCCTCTTACTCTTGCTACATTGAGCCTGCTGATCATGCCGTCCGTAAGCGTCCAGGTCTCTCACAGCCGTATGTCATCTTCGGTAGGATGCATTGGTCAAAATGATGGATGGAATGCAGCCGACCATAGATCGGCTGATTCGAGCCTCGGGGATGTCCCCATCGCTCGGGCGGAATTTCGACCAGATTTGAGCTGGTCGGTGAAAGGGGCTTTTGCGCCGATTCATCCCTAACCGCGGTAGCGGTTTAACGGGGGTGTATACGTACGACACCGTCTTCACGGCGGCACCGCTGCGATCGGATTCGGCTCCCGTCGTTTCGGACAGCAGCAGCTCTCGTGGGAGAGGAAGACCGTCGGGGGGACTGGCGTGGTGTGGAACGATATTTGGTCAAAATGATGATTTTCTTATAAGACTCATATCTTATCAGAAAACAGGAAAGACAGAGTAGGTGAGATGACTTTGTATGATGTAACAATTTGTAGTGTGTTGTTTATTGAATCTTGCCAAGTGCAGTCACGAAGCGCTTTTCTACGTAGAGCGATTTGCGAAAATGGATTTCAGGAATCATATCGTTTGTTCGGCATTATTTACCGAGGCTAGAATTTTTTTATAACACTGATGTTTGAATCCCGTGACGTCGCCTTAACGGTTCAAGCTCTATTATACTTTTTGTTGCGACGGGATGGAGTATTAGAACTAGCAAAGCCCGACTGGGGCGGTACTACTGCATTGCCAGATATTCTGCCGCCAAGCAGTGTAAGCACTACTAAGCAAGTAAGGCTATTTAAATTAAGAAACGTCCAAATTTCAATAGAGAAGATGGTTGATTTAAAATACACAAAATTAAATTGGGAGCCAAACATACCACCAATGATAGACTTAAAGATACAATAAGCTCTTTTTGCGTAGACCAAACCATAAATTAAATTAGTCATTTAAATGACGATAGCCAGATTAATTACAATGTTATTATGATTAAGATAATTATTATTAAAGGTAGGTAAGCGTCACGCTTGCTCTCAAAAACACAAAGCGTGCTTGCTTCTGTGCTGCGCTCGCCTCCCAGGGATATTAGATGGTCTACCTCTTTGCCCTGTAATTTCCCTGGCATCATTGCCCTTCAAACCGAAACAGCAGTGCTTACACACTCCTGCTTGGCGGCAGCATAGCTGTGCAATGCAGTGGTACCGCCTCAATCGTAACTCGCAAAATCCTACCACTTAAAGTTTATCCTTACATTTTTTTATGATGGATGGATATTAAAATTAATACTATTTTTTATTTGCGTTTCTTGGCAAAGCGAAAGGGGTTTAAAGTAAAAATCAATTGAAGTCAACAACAATAGTTTATTTATTCACACATAGAACATTTGACCAAAACAAAGAATAGCAGCTAGCACAGCACTTAACGTGGAAAATATTTGATAAGTACATTACATTAACTTGTAGGTAACTTTACATGGAAATAGTTTATTTACGCAGTGTAGGTACATTAGAATAAATTCATAAAAGATATACATATTTTAACAATATATTATTATTAATTTTACATCGACAACAAGGAAGCCTATTTAATTTAAAAATGATTATTCAATGAAGATTGATTCTTATAAACAATCTACAGAATATACATTGAGAATATCAACATCGGACATTTTTTTAAAATTAAAGATTACACTTAAATATCACATAGGCATAGAAATGATTTACATTTATTTCAAGTAAATAGAATATTTCTTTACATTTGATAATATGATAATATTCTATTATTTGCGACAAAAAAAATATTGACAAATTTTAGGTGTACGTAAATAATTGATTAAAATTGAATGTACAAATTATGATTAACTATGTATTTGACCGATTACTATGTATACAATAAATTATCATATACATATTTATCGGTCATTATGATAACGTATCACATACATAATAATCGGTAACTAAGCATGATATTGAACATAGATGGAACAATTATATTTCTTTTTTTTTATGTTAAAAATTACACCTAAAATTTTTGTTGTATTAAAAATAAAACGCTTCCAGATTTTTCCCTCGCTCGACTGAATATCAGATGCTACAAAATAAGACGCGATTTGTCTGAAACGGCGAAGATTGATTTTAAAGTTTATATATAAATCTAACCGACCTCGGATGCGAAGCCGCACAGGGGCAGTAACGTGACTATAAACAGGTATCAGATGTACTTACGATACCTTTCTGACACCATTGCATCTTTTCAGGAAGTAAAAAATAATTACAAGGTTTCCTCTATAATATAGAAGAGCATCATATAGAGTCTATATGATGCTCTTTGAGAGGTTCGAAAATATTTAGAGATTCTTTAAATATAATTTTTTAATTATCAAAATTAAATTAACATGGAATTTTATTAAATAGATTTAAATTACCGTTAGGCAAAACGAGCTGTTACAAAAACTTTTATTACTACATTTTTAAGGTAAGTATCTGCTACAAACAATTTCAAGTCAAAGTAATCGTTGACGTACAAAAAATGGGTAAAATTTATTTTTGAAAAAAGATTCGATAGCTAAAATATATAACCAATAACAAGAACAAACGTCCAAAATCTTCATACAATTTCCAGTAACTATTTTTAAACGAATCCTGTCAAAATAGCCCGCCCATATTTTAAGTGAATCATGCAAGCACGTCATGATTGCCCACATGTAAACAAATCTGGTGTTTTCGAGCTAAATCGGTTATAATAAAAGTGGGATTAGCTATTATAACATCCGTGCGCTTTACGTATATTTTGGCACGCTGCAATATTCTATTTCGAAACGCAAGTTGGTAGAACAAAGCGAGGATAATAATTGGATTGATAAGTTATGGTATTAATGTTTTATACATTCTTTTTGGGAGGCGAATATTGTAATGTTTATACATTTTCTCTGAAAGCCTACACTAGAAAAATGCTGATGCATTATTGTAAAACAAACAAGCATACAATTTTAATGTAATTTTGTCACAATTCAATATATTTACTTGCTTTCCCCGAATCCGACCCGTATAATTTGTGTTTGCAATTTACCTAAATATCTCAATCAAAACTCAGTGTACAGTGATAAAGTCAACATGTGAAAAAACAAACGAACATGTATAGACTAGGCTTTCAATTTCCTTGAGTCCCTAGCACCGTTTGGCTACACTTAAACTTGTAACTACTAACATTTTAATAAAATAATCATATTTGCTTATTGGCCCATAATATGAAATGAAAACTCGCCGAGTTTTTAAAAATTTCCATCTCAGAATGCGATAAAAATTTCAATAATACAGGTGGTACTTATGAAGATAATTTGTATTAATTTAGCTAATCTTGACTGTATATGGAATGGGTGCGATAAATCTATAACCTTGATATTAATTTATTTAACTTACGTCATGTTTCAAAATAGATTCCAGAAAATTGGCTTTTTCGAAGAGTTAATTTTATATTATTTCCTTACTACCATCAAATGGCTGGTGGCAAGCTCTAATTAGTTTACGAGGAATAAATAATTATAACATATTTTGCTTGCTCTTGATATGCCGATGAAGTCTACTACAAGCTATGACATAGATCTAACCTATTGTAACATAAACCCATTTAACCTATAACTACCGACTTTTAACACGTTCGATCTAAGATACGACAATGTCATTTTATACGGCTTCATTGTGACCCAGCAACAAGGATTAAATTAAAACTATGTAACCGTATAAATGATTTTTTGTTCGAAATAACATGACGTTCGTTAACTTACGAACTGACATGAAAAAAGAAAACACTTATGCAACAATAACCATTAACAAACCGTACGTTTAATAAGCTAATAAGGAAATAACATAAATATTATTCGAGCAATTTGATCTTTTTACCCTTCGAATCAATGAAGATTTTAGGAAAAGTTCAATATTACGTATTGTGTTATTTAATGCATATTAATTTTATTGATGGCATTTAGCAAATAGGTGGCTGAATCCGGTAAATCGATCAATAAATGACCACAGCCTTGACCAACCCAACCTTAGCGACCGTTTTATTAAAGGGACTGCTTACGTCACCTTCTAAAACACTCCTACGACAGATAATACTTTCTAAAATTCATGGTACGCCCTTAATTCTACACAAAACTATTCTACACAAAAAAGAGGAGAAATTAAAACATATTCTTTAGAAATGTAGTTTTTAAACTTCCCGGAGTACTTTAAAAATAAATTTAGCCAAAAAGAAAGCTATAATTTTATAATATTTCGGTTACACGTGAAAATAATACTTTATTTAAATGCAAAAGTCGTGAACAAATTAATTATGAATAATGAATAATCTGTTAATGAAATTATTATAATTAGACAAGATGCAAACGTAATCAATAATTTTGATGAAGTATCTATATAATTTATCTAAAACTTTTCCTTTATATTAACACCATTATTTTATAATATTTTTGTTTAGACAATTAATAAAAGAATTTTCGTGTGTTATTTAGATTTCATATTTTGTTTATACCATGTATTATTTTACCAAACCTTAGTCAGTCATTTAATAGAATAAAATAAATATTTATCAATGGCATGAAAGTAACATATTTCCATGTCATAAGCTGTTAGCACGAAAATATAGGTTATTAAATTTTAAATCGAAATTAAGAATTATATTTTTTCAGGAATCCACAACAAAGAGTGTTCGAATAAAAATATTTAAATCTTATTATAAAAAATACTGTAGAAAGAAGACTTGTACATTACCTTAGAGACAAGATTTTTATTAGAAAAATTGCGTGATCTTATTAAGCGTTTGTTTGCATCATATTCTTATCAAATTATATAATAATACTACATCTAGGAGTATTAGTATGAAATCAGATCAATGAATGATATCTAACTTACGTGTTAATATTAAAAACGTTGAAAAGAGATTCCCAACCTTCCCAATTATATAACAATAAATACTATACAAACGATTTCATCAATACTCGCTGAGGCAGAAACAACAAGAGTCAATACAAATTATTTAGGTACACAGTGACATTAAATTACTATACACCAACCGTTAAGCGTAACCACTTTAGAATATTTACGTAAACTACACCGTAGTCGGTAACATTAACACTTCACTAGGCATTATTCGCATGTCATCGTGTGTACAAGTCGAATAGATGCTGTTTGAAAGCGTGAAAAGCGATCAATATATAAAACAGGTAGGAACGCGGATGTAACGTAAATTTAGAATAAATAGTCTTCTTAAATCATATCAAAATATAGGATATCTAATACGCTTTTAAGAAACGTTGAAAATAGAGAAGAACGTTTTGGATCAGCGACGATGACGCGTAGTAGATGAAGTGTTTACGGGAGCCAAGAGTCGACGAGGTACGAGTAAACGTGCATTTCCCCTAGCAGCCCTGACCGCACCCGGCTGCTTCAAATCGGCCAAATGAGACGCGTAGCCATCGCTTAGAGTGGTCGCCATATTGGAATACTTCTTACTAATACGCCCGATAGCGTATACTTGCTTGTGCGACAGTCCGCAGTTATGGTAGACGCTAATGTCTTTGCCAGATCCATAAGCAGCGTGAAGCAGTATACCGTGATCATTAATGAGGCTGTTCAAATGCGCTGCTTTATGGCCCAATGGGTCCGTTGAAAATCCGTCCGAGAAGAAGACTAATCCATGTGGAAAGTTATGCTCAGCCAGCCAAGAAACTACTTTCCTTTGTTGCATATCAGGGCGACCCGTTATGTATAGGATAAGGTATCCGAGATCTTGCCAAAAACGAACGACGTCTACAGCACCGGCTCTTACTTTAGGGTCTCGACCCGTCACTGAAACACTAGCAGTGAATGACCCATCAATGCTGAATACAACGCATTCTGTTTGTTGTGGTACTACAGCTAAGTGGAAATTGCAACTCGTATGATCTCCCCTCACCACTACCCTTACTGGATAAATGCCACAACCGACACTTTGTTTTTCTGTTAAAGTGTAAGTGATCCTTCCGGTTTTGTCAGTTACTACTGTGGACAATAAAGTCCATTCTCCAGCAGGCGGATCTTTCATCATGTGTATATCGACTTTCTCGCCTGTTAAGGTTATCATATCTAAAGGTCCATACATAAACCTCGCTGTAAACGTTTGAGGACATCCTTCTTTTACTATAACGTCATTAGCTCTGTGATTTGCGGCTACATTTTTCAGTTTTACTGATGTTCGCTTCCTCATCCATTTCTCTCTCTCCTGTCCAGGTTTGAACAAGGTACTGTCTTTGTCTTCAACGTGGCCATATAAAGCTAAGTCGAAATGGCCAACTTGACGTAAAATGAAGGCAATTACATCTGAACTCTCCCAATAACTTGCATGAAATAAATGTGGTAGGGCATTTGTTGGAAAGTTGGCCAAACCTTCTGGACAGTATAAGGCGTAATCTAATCTTTTTGTTCCCCACCATTTTTGTTGCAATGCATTCATTGTTATCAAAGGAATATTATCCACTAAGCCACTAACTGTACTCTGAACCGACGCTTCGGAAAGTCGTCGTAGTATTGGAGTAGGCGGCATTTGCAGATGATCCCCAAAAAGTTGAGGATGACTTTGAATTAGCTCCATCAAATGATACGGTTGACCGTTTCCGAGGGGATATTTGGCGTATCGCGCGACGTTAATTGGAGGCAGATTGGTGAATCTAGCGGATAACAGAGGCTCTAATCTTGATGCGACTGGGTCTGTTGGATGAAACAAATTGTACACTTGTTGCGCGGGTGGTTTCATAATGTCTCGTGATTTATCATCGGCTATTCTTCTTGAAGCCAATATAAGCGACAAAGGACTGCCAAACGTAAAAAAATCTGACACTTCAAACTCTAATTTTGATTGATTATCACTCGTTGAGGACGACCGTCTTCGCGGAGTCGGCGCTTGCAAATGAGATTTATTTAAATAATTTTCAGTGGGTTCGTTTGGAATGGTGATTTCTGTATCAAGAATACTATTTTCGCTATCATGACGTGATTGATATTGCAACGTACGAAAAAGTGCATCATAAGCTAACACTGAACCCATGCTGTCACCAACAATGCAAACTTGACCGTTAAATCCTTTCCCGTCCTCCGATTTAAGAAATTCATTAAAGACTGTGTTTGCCGAAACAATAGTCTTTGTGACAGAATCGATATATTCTGGAGAACTTGTCGCTATTAATGGAATAGCTCCAATAGGTATAAGGTCATTTGTAAGTGAAGGGGTTTCCATTGTTGAGGGTGAACAGTCAAAACTGTATGGGCTTAACGTAGATAGGACGCCAAGGGCTTCGGTACAAATAGAGGGACACGATACAAGCTTTATAGCAATATGCCCTACTAGTGTGGGATAATGTTGCCGCATCACAGATTCAAAGGCTCCTTTAAAAGTGGTTACATCAGACTTCTTAGCAGTCATGTCAATGTTTGCATCAAGAACGCTGCCTGCGTGAAAAACGAGAATTAATACAGTTATTGGACAAGAACTGTGCACTGGAGTTTCGGGACATCCGTCAATACTTTGATGGCTCTGTAAAGCAATAATGCGGCGAGATCCTCTTTCTGAGGTTACCCTCTTTAAAAATGATGGATTAAAAATACTATCGTCCTGGCTATGATCTCCTTGCGTCGGAGATATGTCAATGTCTGCTTCATCTAAGGAACACATCGAGGACCATTTGTTGAAAGAGGATTCACAGTCATAAAATTCATCTTCTGATCCAGTTTCGGTTTCGGACTCTCTGACAAGCGTTTCCATACGCCAATTAGCTACTTGTGCTTGTAAACTCTTTAGAGAACCAGAGGATGATGACCTTAAATTGCTTTTTGTAGAAACTTTTTGGTCTGACGGAGGGGTGCCTTCTGGTGTTAAATGCTTGGAAACTTTTTTCTCAATGCTATTTTTCTTGGTTACTAATGGAGTTGCTAGATCCTCATTCTTTTCTAAGCTGCTCATTGTTGCTGCCAGAGATTTAGAGTTTTCTTCTGACACATCTTGTTCATCACTTGTTTCACCTGCCATCTTCTTTTGTAGTGCTAATTGTGTTTGCCTCTCTATTTCTCGGATGTCTTCCATTGTAAGTCCATACCATTCATCTTGCCAAGCCCATGCTTGACGATGAGCTCTAAGCATTGTTTTTCTCAATGCCACATCATGAATAAATTTCTCTAATTTTGTCTGCATACCCCAATATCGAAATTCCACTCTGCATAGTTTATATGCACACATTAGAGACTTACCATTGGGTAAGGGTTGGGGTTTTCCCTTAACCTCTCTCCAATATTCTTCCAACCAGGTATCAGATAAGGGACCTCTATTACATTTTTGTGAAACAAAAAGTTTTGGATCCTCCTCCTTTATGTAATCAGCGCCATAGAGCTGGTCTTTTACAACATCTATAAGATCAACTACTCTATTTTTCAAATCACTTCCTGATAATTTGAATACATTGTCTTGGTGGCCATTGTCAGCAAAGTAGTAAGTTTCAATTTCAAGAGAAAACTTTTCAACAAATGGGCATGTGTATCTTGTTTTAGTGTATGGATAAGCATTCCATGCTTCTTCAGACACAGTTAAGGCTGACTTAGGAAGTAAACTTTTAAACCAGCCAGGTAAATGACTTCCGACATGATATATTTTTTGAGTGTACTGACCTTTTCCACCAGGACCATCTTCATAGGGCTCATTCACTATGATTTCAACACCACTACCTTCCCCAGAACTCTCTTCTCTACTCTTCTTTGCAATCATGTAAAGCTGGGCAATTCTATACTCTTCCACAGTAAGTGGAAGAGGTATTCGATACTCCTTGATCAGCATTGTTCTAGTTTTAAAATGAGCCTATTAAAAACTCCTTAAAATATAATCTGAAACAAGGAAAACACAATGCAAGCATTACTATTAAAATGGATCCTTAAGTTATTCAACAAACTATTTCAAATTTTCAATAACCTTGTCTAAAAAACCCAACCTTAAAGAAATATATGTTTCATTTATGCATGCATTTATGGTGTGCCCTAATACATAACTATACAAATAACTAGAAGTATTTTTTTCTTGGGTATAATGGGTGGTTCCTGAACTTTGGACTTAAACTAAAACTTGAGACTCAAGTTAATATTTATACTGATTTTTAAAAGTTTTCTACTCTAATACTAAACTTACAGGGCTGTAGTATACATCTAAAGCAACAATTTGAACATAATTATAAATTTTTAAAAAATTAATACGTTTATAGAATATTGGAATCTTCAGTAACATACAAGAGAAATACAAAATGTGAATATTCTTTCATCAATAACAAATATAAAATTGCCATCAAATTTCTATTTATTTTCTTATTTCTCTATAACTATATACCCAAAATATAGTTATAGTGTATACACAAAATACATGATATAGCTACTAATTCAATTTAATTCATACTTTGTAGTTATTTTAAATGCAATGTTAAAGGTGATTTTATGGTACTATGTCGAACATAGCGTATTTTTTTTACATAGCAGTTCGTATCATTTTGTCGATAACCGAATGCAGGGATACAGGAATTCATTTTATTATTTAATATTCCATCTATCACTGTTACTCCATGGATATTAAATTTTGTATCTTCCTTAAAATCTAAGAACAAAGTTTTGTCATATTATGCCATTTACCTGAACACTCATTATGAACACTTCTCGCAATAACCGAAAATGCAGCAATTCACAAAGTATACACCTTACACGTAATATTTATTTTTTAAAAACTAAAACCAAGGATGAACTTTGACATTTTAGTAGTAGCCACAATCGAATGACTTATGTTTCATTCCTTTCATACCTATGAATCACTATATCTGACCAACACTTTTAATACATTATTAAATGCCTTTTTATTATTTTGTTCTAATGCATTATTTTAGACAAGACAGATTTAATGCTATAAATGAAGAATGCATTAACAATGTATTTGTATTATTGTTCAAATAAATAATAAAACTACTAATATAACTTTGCATCTGCAGTTTATCGTAGATTGGAACGGTGGGGTTGTGATACAACGTAGCCGTATTCATAGTCATGTCATACATAGCTTTTCTAATAAAGTAAACATACAAATATTTTTAAAACAGAAATAAAAATATACGTATCTATATACGATTGACGAGAAACTTATTAACCATAAGCAAAGTTAAAAAAATGTTTGTGATAAATGAATAATTAACAAAACTAAATCTTGCACAAAACAAAAAATAAAGTTTTTTATTGATTGTTAGGACTAAAATTTTAAAGGCCATGTTTCGTCATGGTCCTAATTTTAAAAAAGGAGCACTAGGAATACGGCTTCTTATGAGATGGACAACGCAAGAAAATCGATAACAGTCGTCGAGTAAAATTATAGCGCCACCGTAACGTAGTAGGTTTTAGATAGTATATATTTGTATATTAACATATGCTACGGCATAAACATAGTTGTGTCGACGGAGATAATAGCAAAAACAGTAATTTCAGAATTAGAGGCTTTCATTTAACTAAGAAAAATTTAGTATTTGAATAAAATATAGACAAATGCAAAAATGTTATTAAACTCCTAATTTCTGTGATACAAACCTAGCTCTTGTCTTGATTACAAAAAATGTTATTTGACTATTAGCTCAAATAATACACTGCCATGTCACTTGGGTATTTTTCAGATATAGTATTATTTTTTAAATCATAAAGTGACAAGACGAGCAAGTCGTGCGCCTGATGGTAAGCGTGACGGCTGCCTATAACAACACAGTAGAACAGAGTGTGTTTGGCTCTGTGCTGCGCTCGTCACCCAGAGATATTAGATGGTCTATCTCTTTGCCCTGTAATTGCACTGGCAT
>DWGO01000730.1:0-11120 GCA_018247635.1 Eurytides dolicaon deicoon
TGGCCTATGCGGCCATGTAAAGCTACATCGGATCGCCGAACCCGTGGAAATGCTAAGTTTCCACGAGTTGGATTACATTACCCTTTAAACCGGAACTCAGTAGCGCTTCCACAATATCGCTTGGCTTAACATTAAAAGTGTTTCGGCACTTTCCCAGGCATATTGGAACTGTGGAAGTATAGGTATTGCTCAAAAACACTTTTACACCCATTTTAATTCGTAACAGAATATAATTGATTTGTCAAATCTAATCAAAGTGATCGATTTCCTTAGTTAAAATCGGAATAGATTTTCAACGTTAAACATAAATATATACTGCAATTATTTTACGGAAATGAAAAAAAAAATTCACCGCTACCGCGTTTCAATATTTTAAACATAAAACCCTCCCACAATCATGAGTTGAGTTACAATTAATTCTCTCATCACGAATGAGACATTATGAGCAATAAAATTAGTAGTTTTGATTGTAATCGTGATGTTTAGAGTAAGAGAATTAGCATTTATATTGGCAGGTGTGGTTTATATTTTCGCCTAACTCTGAGCGGTCGTGATATACTTTCTTAACAATTTTCATATTTTCTGTTTTGACTTTTACTTTGTGCTAATTTCACCAAATCTTTAAGAAACATTGAACAAAGATTAACTAAGGAATATTAATTGATTGAGTCGGCATTAATATAGGTTTTGTGATATGTGTCATGTCATAAATTGTACAATTCCTGCAGGGTGTACCTAGAATGATATCACTGCGTTATCAGTTATTTTCTGGCCAAGAAGTCACATGCAAGCATTACCGTGTTCCGGCCTAAAGGGCAAAGTTCCTAACGTAATTACTAGAGATAAACTATCTTTATCTGCTGAAGACGAGCGCTGAGTACACCCAAGGAGTTTTGAACTCATCTTTAAGAAACATTGAACAAAAATTAACAAAGGAATATTAATTGAGTATTCAGATTGAGTAGGCATTAATATAGGTTTTGTCATATGTGTTATGTCATAAATTGTACAATTCCTGCAGGGTTTACCTAGAATGATATTACTGCGTTGTCAGTTATTTTCTGGCCAAGAAGTCACATGCAAGCATTACCGTGTTCCGGCCTAAAGGGCAAAGTTTCTAACGTAATAACTAGAGATAAACTATCTTTATCTGCTGAAGACGAGCGCTGAGTACACCCAAGGAGGTTTGAATTCATGTAGTTTAAAATGCTATTAATATTTTTTTATTTACGTGCCTCTACTTGTTCTTAAAGGTGGTACCTATAGTAATATTTACTTAAGTGGACATCTATACTCTATACTATATTTTTTTACGACATAAAATGATGAGACGAGCAAGTCGTGCACCTGATGGTAAACATTACAACACAGAACCACATAGAGCGTGCTTGGCTCAGTGCTGCGCTCTTCATCCAGAGATATTAGATGGTCTATCTTTGCCCTGTAATAACTTTGGCATCATTGTTCTTCAAACCAGGACAAAGTAGTGCTTAAACACTACTTCTTGGCGGCAGGATAGTTGGCAGTGCAATGGTACAGCCCCAGTCGGACTCTGCAATGTATAATTATAGAACTTTTGTACAATTAATAATAAGAATTCATTATCACTGTTTGTCTCTATAGCTTAATTCAATATAGGATGTTTGTATAATTTACTGATAATTGTTCTGAATATTCAATATTGTTCTACGAGAAATTTATGTAAGTAAAACATTAAGCTAACTTTAAGAGGACTAGCCTCTGTTACCCCAATCAACAAATGACGTCATTACATAAAGATTTAAGAAGATTTTTCAATGATTACGCAATTGGCTTTCGTATTTTCATCAACATAGACAGAAATGCGGTATCAGTTTGAGGTGCGGTGATTGAGTAAGACGCTTCCGATTTCCATAAAAAGGCATGCCCGTTAAGGTCCCTAGATCTAAATACCCCGCGTATGGGTAGTCCTTATAACAAAAAGAGGTTTTCATCGCGCATTTAGTTGTGTATTATAAAAGTAGTCTTTTTAATGAAAATCGCTTGTTTTCATATTGTTTGATCTTTAATACAACAAGAGTTTTGATCATGAGAATAAGGGTTACAGACGGGAAGTTTCTGAAGAAGCAGTAGGATTTTTTAATCAAAATTAATTCATTCATTAAGTATCCAGCCGTTTTGAATCACGCTGCTGTTACTAGTTCATAATACCGTGTGGCACTGTATTACGGGCAAGTGTGTCGCTTGCCATCAGGTGCACGACTCGCTCGTTGTGTCACTTTATTTCTTTAAAAACAGCATAAAGCACCCTATATTACTCCTCTATCTCATTAAATGCATTTATTTTAAAAGTTAAAATACGATGCTCAGTTAGTGTTCGAAAGATCAAACCAACAAACACATACATAAATTTATAATATTGATAATTGGTGAAGATTGATTAGTAAACATCATGTCAAGTTAGTTTGTTTAGGTGTACTTGGAAAAAACTTAGCTTAGTTAGCAATGATAGGTTTTATCAGGATTATGCGGCAGTATAAATGTTTGCATAGCAAGCAATCAGCCGCATAGCTTTCTATTAGGGAATTACTTAATGTCCCTTCCTTCCCAAAGTCATTAGACAAAGATAATTGAAATATAAGCTATAAAGTGATAATAGTTTATCTCTCAAATACAAATTGTCGTACAGTAATTAAATACAAAACATTGAAACAATAATGTTGAGAGATAACATTCAAATCAAGCTATTACATACATCTAATGGTCGGTAAATATTTGATTTATTATAAATTATGTGAACAGAGCATTATTAAGTTTCACAGAATAGTGATTTGATGTGAAGAACTAAAAATAACAAGAAATTAAACCAAATATACATTGTTGTATTATTTCTTTCTCTATAAAACTTTTAATATTGTTTCTATTAACATGGGGTTACTTGATTCAATAATAACTACTGTTCCTAAATTCTCGAAGTAACAACAATGTATAGTTACTTTTGGAAGTGATTGACTGAGAGTAGAAATGGTGCCTATTTGTTTGTTGCTTAAACACTTGAGACGACTTAAAAGATTTCCCTTTTTTCTTTTAAGAGATGAAGTGAGAAGACGAGCAAGTTGAGTGCCTATGGTAAGCGAAACGCCTGCCCATAATGACACAGAACGGGCTTGATTCGGCGGTGCGCTCGTCACCCAGATCAATTTAAGATGTTATATCTCCATGCGCAGTAATTATGCTGGCTACATTGCCTTTCAAACCGGAACGCAGTAGTGCTTACATGTTACTCCTTGGCGGTAGAATAATTGAAAATGCAGTGGTACCACCCAAACGCACTCTGTATAAGAGTCCTACCGCTTAGAAATAATTTAAGATGTCAATAATCATATGTAACTGCACGGCGGCGTTATAACTTAAAATAAAGTAGTATACTTTTTCACAATGGCTTTAGCAGCCCTTGAGACGTCATGTAGACGAAAACGACAGGACATACTGCTGAGTCGACAAGTATAAAAATAGACAGAACAGTTGAACGACCTGGGAAATCTTATTGCACTGAGAAGGTAAAGAAGCAGGAAATGCGACGGTCACGTGTGTGCATGCTAGAAGGGATGTGGCGAAAGTCGATTGCACATGAACGGGTCTAAACGACTGGATTTTTTTGTAGGCTTCAACGTACTCTAAGAGGATCATGTATATCGCTTTACTGAGGTAGTGTTTTATTAAAATTGTGGAATAGACTCAGCTCATCGTTAGTAATCTCAGTTATATGGCTGTAATGAAGTCATTTTCCTGTCAATAAAAAACATGCCAAATCGCTCAACTAATGTCAACTTTATCTTAGGTTGTGCATTTTGTATGCATAGCAAATTGGTCTCTGTTCTCACTATCTCACCTGTTAAAGTGGTAAGTGGATTAGTACTAGATTAATAAGATGACATTTTATCCCAATTCATACTTCCCTCCGGGTAAGGATGTCGACATTATCGCAACGGACTTCAATAAGTTAAATTTATTCACGATTGTGATGTCCAATAAAATTTACTAGTAAAGAAAATAATAGACATATAAATAGAGATATACTTATAATGGTACGGCCACTAAAATAATTGGTTTGAATATCATTAGGTGTACAATATACGAAACAGTAGGTAAATAAGCAACTCCTCCTCTTCGCGTCGGATTCCTCACTGCTGAGGGTTGTCATCCCCTCAATGGATAGTCAGTCGCTTTAAGATGTTTTTAAAATAAGCAACTATACTTTGATATTAATATATACTATACTACACAAGAGCAAATCAAATTTCTCAATAATAACGTAACATTCATATGACAGATGTGGCACAACATCGAACTCTTTGCAAATGAACACAAACAACGAGATATGCATCTGAAAACAATTACGTGGCATACTAAAGATTGGAATTTATAAATGAATTGCATATAGATCAGCAGTTTACTGTTAAAATTAAAATACTTGACGACATATGAGTTTTTCTTTTAAAATGGAATTAAGTAACGTGATAGATACCTACATACATTATTAACTATATTAGTTATAAGATTACATATCCAGTTAGGTTTAAACCGAAGTTTCTAAAAAGTTCCAAACTCTTGTGTAATGTGTAATTTGTTCATCAAGAATTAATAATATATTATTTACATTTTCTATAAAATGCAGACACTGTAATGAATTCAAACAATCAATATTAACGATCAAAAAAAAAATAACAAAAAACGAAGATTCATCATTAGGAAAATAATATCAATCGTTATTAATAGTAGTTAAATGAAAAAGCAAAATTTCATCTCAGATCTTTCCCGTCCATTCGACAAGTAGTATCGAAAACTCGGTATTGTTTTCGCTCAACGAAAGTGGTGAAGCTCAAAAACGCTCGAAAAACGGTTTCGCCGAGTCCGTTCAAAGATCGCCTGTGACGAACTAGCCATAACCAATCGGCCTAAAGTAGGCCCACGAAACAACGTACGTACATCATGAATTGGGAAACAGCAGATTCGATTGCGCTCAATTAGCGATTCTATTCGGTTCCTGGCGATCATTGTGAAAATAATCTCTAAGGTTCGGCGAATGCTTGAACGGCGTATTGGAAATTCGAATTAAAATCTACCGGCGCCATTTGTAAGGAATAGAGAAAAGTAATAAAACAGTCTATTGGTGCTAAAATGCTGGTGTTGAAATTTTAAAATTATAAATCCAAAATTGATTTTTTTACGAGACATAGTGACGAGACGAGCAAGTCGTGCGCTTGATGGAGTGTGCTTAGCTCTGTGCTGCGGTCGTCACATAGAGATATTAGATGATCTATCTTTTCTCCTGTAATTTCGCTGGCATTATTGCCCTTCAAACCGGAACACAGTAGTGCTTACACACTACTGCTTGGTAGCAGAATAACTGGCAATGTATACTGTACCGCTCCAGTCGGACTCTACAAGAGTCCTACCACTTGCGATGTAATTTATAATATAGTTTCAGTTAATAAATAATAAAACTCTAAATTTATGTGTTTGATCAGTAAATTAACACGGTAGATTAATTTAAATTAAATTTTAAGTAAAGCGTAAAAAGTAAAAGATCATTGAATAAAACAGAAAAAAGAAACAAAGAGGCCAGAGCGTAGTTCCAGTTATGTCAGGAAAAAGCTCCGAAGTCGTTTCACAAGAGACGACGCCGTGGGATTGCGACACTAAAGAAACAATTTTATTCCCTTCCTGATTTCAACGGAGCTATTCAATTACAAGTTGTCGAGTGGTTATTAGATAACAAGGTTTTAATATCGTTTCTATTGTATTCCAACAAAGAAAGTTCTACCATGGCAAATCTCAGAAATGAAAGGAGAAAAAAAAAAGGAGTTACACGCACAAGCCTAGTCAGATAACTGTTGTGATCACTGTCTGTGTACATAAATAACTATAGGTGGGATCGATAAATATTTTCTATCACAACCATTGCTGATAAAGATATATGTATAATATCATTCACATAAAAATGATTTAACGTCGAATTATATTGTTTTAAAGTTTGAAAAATTTGTTCGAATATTAGAAAATGGTGTCACCTTTTCCAAAAATGTGCGCATCAATTATTTAAATATTTCACTACAATATACTCTACATAACATGACTTTATGAACGTCTCTATAAAGGAAAACATTGCAGCATCAGAGACTTATTATAAAATTTTTATATTTAAACAAAACAAAAACGAACGTAACGAAAATAACACAAGCGCTTCACTAGAAACAATTGATTTCTTTTGAAATTATGGTTCATCGCTGCGTCGACTGTCTTATGTCTTGTTTCGCGTATTGCTGTTACTTCATCACAAGTTACGCGTTTCGAACGCTACAAGTGCGGGTTTGGATCGACTTTCGCCAGGTGCTTGTCGACTTTTTTGTCTCCATCATGCCTATATACGTATACGGTCCGAGTGGGTGCAAGTCTAGTCCAGCCATACGGGGCGACAGTTAGCACTCGGCGGGAGGAAGAGACGATAGAAAGCCGCTCGCGTGATATCTTGTTCCGCTTGCACATGCATTACGTGAGCTAGGCATGCATGGAATCGATGCGACAGTTTTATGATGTATGCCATAACGGTAGGAAAGTGTACACGCTAGCTGGACTTTTTAAAACGGACACGTTATGCAAAGTTCAATGACATTCGAGTATTTATCGCAATTCAATACTAACAAGCATCCCGATAGATAATAAATGAAATATATAATCATACATGATGATTAAATTTTCTGACACTAAGCTGTAACAATAGTTTTCTTAGCACATTACAAATTGGATCTAGGGCGCTTTAGTTGCACTTGGTTACGTTTCGGGCTGTGTTTTGTTGTCAAACGGTCATACGATACGACAACAAAGACTTAAAACAGAGAAGTTGTGAGACAATACGAAGCGAGAGGTTAAAGACTTCACGTAAGCTTAGATAATCGCTTCTTGACTTTGCATTTGAATGTAAACGACGCCGGGAACATGCGCACGTTCATTTGAAACAAGAGGTCAAAGCGTATGAAGCCTAAGGAGTGTAGTTTTGATTTATGCTAAAAGCATGCTGTACAAACTCGGAAGAAACAAATTATTTAAAATATATCAATTATAATAGAACAATTGATTGGCATTGTCCTTGTATTAGTATAGTGAACAGCATTATCAAATTAAGATTATATACTGGAAAAATATAAGATAATCATATAGCAGATCCGCAGACATTATCTCAGTAATGAATGAAATTATATTAAATATAAAAAATTAATGAATAAAAATATTTCTGCTCAAAAAACATTACATGAAGGTGAAACGAATACGCATTGAAATCATACGTACATACATGTATAATAATTTTGACACACTCGTGTGCATATTGTTAATATTAGCAGCAAAGTTCTCATGAGGTATTCACATCCCAGAAGATTTCTATTTAAATTAACTTATTCAATAGACACTAGAGTGAATTCTCAAGGATAATATTATATACCTTTTTTTTTTGTAATAAATACTGAAGAAATATGAGTCATAGATTTTTTTTACGAGATAAAGTGTCGAGACGAGCATGTCGTGCGCCTGATGCTATGCGTCACGCTTGCCCATAACAACACAGGGTACTGTGGTAACACAGAACGTGCTTGGCCAGAAATATTAGATGATCTCTTTGCCCTGTAATTTCGCTAGCAGCATTGCCCATCAAACCGAAATACAGACTACTGTATTTCGGTTTGAAGCACTAGCTTACGTACTACTGCTTGGCGGCAGAATATCTGGCAATGCAGTGGTACCGCCCCAGTTGGATTCTGCAAGAGTCCTACTACTTGTTAAAATAACTTGTTAAATCCACTTGATAAATTATATTCGGAAAACCTTTAACGGAGGTTGTTATTGTTAAAGGGTTGGTTGTAAATTGGTTGTTGTTGCTAAAGGGTATTTTTTTTTCAATACTGTGTAATAACTAACGCAATTAAAGAATTGTTAATACTAATGAAATATACGATCAATACCATATCGAAGTTACTGGGGGACAAATTGCTCTCTCGCCGTTTATGGCAATACATCATAGCTTATTCGTGGTGAATTGACAGGTGTTGAGTTCGACTCGACTGCAGGTGGCAGAAACTTGTTTCGTTGGACTCTTGGTTCTTTTGGTTTATTCGATGGTACTTTGACTTGTGTATGCCATATTCCATGATCATTTTGATGGTGTTCAATCGTGTGTTTGTATATTATAATGGTAGTATTTTTGATCGTAGATATCATTGTCTCTTTTTATAGAACGCTGGATTATTAGAGTAGTGAATTTCTTGAATAATTGAGCTACATGTTCTTGAAGTAGCAGGACTTTTATGCAGAGTCTGACTGGAGTGGTACCACTGCGTTGCCAGTTATTCAACTGATAAGAAGTATGTAAACGCTACTGTGTTCCGGTTTGAAGGGCAATGATGTCAGTGTAATTACTAGACATAAAAATATAACATCGTATATGTCTAGGTAACGAGCGCAGCGCAGAGCCTAATAGGTTTTCTGTGGCACTGGGGGCTGTTACGGGCAGGTATATTGATTACCATCAGACGCACGTCTAGCTCGTCTCGTCACTTTATCTAATATATTAACAAAGCATCCATTTTTTTAAAAATATGTATTAATTATTTTCGTTATTTGAATTTTTATCATTTTAATGATTTTACGCACATATTATATTCGGTAAATATGTCGAATTGCAATCATCTTTGCCCAAATTCAATTCAAAATTGAGAGTTATGAATATTATAAAATCCACAAAGAAAAATAATCATACACCAAATTTGTGAACTATGAGTCATTGTTTAACATTTTAGTCACGCCTCTTTCACTAGATTTCTCTTTCCTAATCCAAGTTTAAATTCCAAATGTATGGAGATAAAAGGAAGAGTGGCGCATTGAATCTACATGTTTTATTCCGACCGTTCTTTGAGTGCTGGCACTCAGGCCGAATATCAAATGAGAGTGGAGGATTCGCACAAGTTTACATCAATCACAACCTTTTGCAAGAAACATACGAAGTTACTTATTTATCTTTAAAATAATATTAATGTCATGATTCTTTTTTCCATGTAGTTAAAATATTAAACTTTAACTATAATATGCAAACGAGTGTGATTGTGATTTAGTGACTCACGATGTGAAAACGAATCAATGGTGTTCAAGTTATTCGTTTAATGATTTATGTATTTGGTTAGTAAGAAACACTGTTTGTTTTACAAAAAGAATAAAGTGAAATAAATAAAATAAAACAACATAGTTCAGATTTACCTTAGAGCACTACAATATCACACCGAGCAGACTAAATTCCATCACACGCGCTTTTGAACGCGAATCTCACCACACCCAGTCACTAACCTAAGCAGAACCTAAGAAGTAAACATTAGTTGGAACCTAAACTTAGTTGGAACATTAAACTTCATATTATTGACCATAAAAAATGGAACTTTGTTAAGTTAATACACGTAGAAATTGACAAAAATATGAAATATGGTTACTTTGTATACAAGGGATTTGCCCCTGCAAAGTCGCGGAGATCAAAAAGACAAATATCAGCCCGCAAAAGCGATAAAACATCACGATATCAGACCATTGCCACTTCAAGTTTGGCGTTTAAATCATACATTACCGAAAATCCCGACTGATGAGTTAGATATGACAACATTTGCATCATGCAACAATTATTTCATATATTAAAGATTGAAATTAAATAAAAAAGGTATTTAAGTGTATTTACTTGAAAGAATCACTCGTAAATGTGCTGAATCACTTCCTAATAATAAATTTTGTATTATCAAAAAGATAATGATAAAAATGCATGAAGTGTAATTAACTATACCTAAACTTAGTTCATTGTTTAAAATGTGTTCGATCTATTGTAATATAATTAATACGTGAAAAGTCGAAACACTGAACGTTTAAACTTACATAGTTAAACGTTTAAATTTACATAAATATCCATTATTTTACATTTGTAAAAAAAACTCCAATAATGTACTATTTTTATTATATCGAACTTTTAAAATATTATAGATAACGAGGCACTAAAATTAAAAAATAATGCCCCGGGTGAGGATCGAACTCACGACCTTAAGATTATGAGACTTACGCGCTGCCTACTGCGCCACCGAGGCTTCGTAAAACAATATGAATTATGAGTCCATATTGTACCTATTTAATTATTGAAATATGATTATTTATATAATTTTATACATTGAATATTTAGCTTAAGCTACAAGACTTCATTCCTATGCTGATAGATAAAATAAATTATATCTAAACAATGAACAAACTACAAATAGTAGTAGCAGATGTAATTACGGAGGTAAACGTAATTTAGTATTACTAAAAAAAATTATTAGTATTTAACTAATCAACTATTATACAATACAGTATAACGTTTTCTTAAATAAGTAATAAAAATTATTGTCTAAGGCTAACAATTCCGAATACATTGTTAAAATGAGTGCTTGCCAATATTGACTTCAATGTAGTAAATATTCACACATTGATTGATTCATTTTTTGCAGTGGTTGACCAATTTATTGATACTGCTATCACTTTCTGAGCCAATTACATGCATTATTACATAACATAAATTAATTTAAAATTTTATAAATATTTCAAGTAAAAAGGTTCTGGCCATTATTCTTTTGTACCTAAAATGACATAGGGCAAAAAACTGTTCAACGTCACATCAAATCGTTGACAACAAGTCAAAAAACTTGTGGGTTTTTAAATCTAAATTTTTTGTATTACATTTATTTTATTATGTACGTAGATCCAAAACGTATAAAATGTACAAATTGTTTCAAACCTACCATACGCCGTCTCGCAAACTTTAAAGCAAACGACGAATATGAATGCTACGGGGAAAATTATATAAAATGTTTCTGGAATTTATGCGATTACCACAGAAGCAACGAAAATTTTATCCCAAAGACCAGCGAAAAAGCTCAAGGTTAATTTTACAACCATATATCTGTTTCTATTCCTAAGTGGTAGGACTCTTGCAAAGTCGAATTGGGTCGGTACCACTGCATTGTCAGATATTCTGCCGCCAAGCAGTAGTGTGTAAGCACTACTGTGTTCCGGCTTGAAGGGCA
>DWGO01000731.1:0-11117 GCA_018247635.1 Eurytides dolicaon deicoon
ACAACACAGGACCATACAGAGCGTGGCTCTGTGCTGCGCTCGTCACCCAGAGATATAAAATGGTCTATCTCTTTGCCTGTAATTGGCGGCAGAATACCTGGGAATGCAGTGATACCGCCTCTGTCGGACTCTGCAAGAATCCTACCATTTAAAGTAAAAAATCTTTATTTTTTATTTATGTTTACCCTATTGGGGTAAAATATTTTGTAGACTTTATACTAAGCAATTCATAATATATCCTCACCAATAAAAGGCATCTTCTTTATTTCTGGTTTCTTTGCCTCCGATGACTGCTGCGTAGATCTGGGACGGCCCTCATTCCGCCTATCGTCTCTTCTTTCTTCTCTTCTTTCAGGCCTCTCATCTCTTCTGTCCTCTCTCCTGTCTGGCCTCTCTTCTCTTCTATCCTCTCTTCTGTCCTGCCTCTCTTCTCTTCTATCCTCTCTCCTGTCCTGCCTCTCTTCTCTTCTCTCCTCCATTCTGCGTTCGTCTCGCCTATCTCGATCGTCGCGCGAACGCGATTTACGACGCTCACTCTCCTCCCTGTACAAGGAAAATCATCAGTATTTGTGAATATAAATCGTGGGTAACTTTAGTTATTGAGAAATATGTTTAGTTATGTCTTGCATGCGGCAAAGATTAGGATCGAAAGCTAAATGTATCATATTAAAATAATATTTCAATAATGAACCTCAAAATCAATGATGTGGCATACACAAGGAAAAATATTTGAAATATTCAAATTCCATTATTCAAATAAATTTCCCTTTTAGCATAATTATTACCAGGCATACTTGCTATATTATACCTTTTAAGTGACAAGAGTAGTGCAGAGCCAATCAGTTTTAAGCTTGTGCAGTATAAAATACTTTGTCGCTCTGTGTTTTTATTGACAAGTGTATCAGTTACCATAAGATGCTTGTTTTACTTGTCTCGTCTTCTTTCTTTCTTTTCTGAGAAAATTAAGAGATGATACAAGAAAGTCCTATAACTGGAGGCAAGCGATATTCCTGCCTATAGAACACAGTATTACACAAAACTTATTTGGCCGTGCACTGCACTTTTCACCTAGAGATGTAAGATGTTATATCCTTGTTTGAAGTAATTATACAGTATTGCTTACACATTAACTTTTTGGTGGTTGAATAAATGCAAGAGATTATCATTTATAAATTTCATTACATAAAATAAATAGGTACTACACTACTACTTACTCTGCTCTGTTTTTCAAATTGTCCAGCAATTTCCTCTCGTTATAGTTGAGACTGTCCATCGGTATAGATGACATCCATTCTGACAGGGCCTTGTCATCAATCTCTTTTTCCTTTTTCCCTAGAAACAAAAAAATAATTATCTTTAGCAATCTTATAAACGATAGTGTTTGTTGGTTTGTTCTCAATGCAACAGATCGGTATGCTATTTAGGATGATGATGACATCGATGATTTATATAAAAAAAACTAAAAGTAAAACAATAAGATAAAATCAAAAAGAACGGAGTTATGACCAATAAATACCTAGTTAGCTAGTTAGTTAACTGTTTTTGACGAGTATACTAATCATAAAAACGTCAGAATTTTTGTCAATATATTAGAATTAGTAATAAAATTGGCAATTTTATAAAACAATGTTTCATGAAATATTTTAAAAGCTAAACTCACCCTGCGCTTGACGACAACACTCCTCTTTTTTTACGTGATAAAGTGACGAGACAAGCAAGTCGTGCGCCTGATGGTAAGCGTAACGCATGCCCATAACAGCGCAGTACCACACACATGCTTGTCTCTGCGCTGCGCTCGTCACCCAGAGGTATAAGATGGTCTACTCTTTGCCCTGTAAATTCGCTGGCATCTTTGCCGATCAACCCGGAACACAGTAGTGCTTACACACTACTGCTTGGCGGCAGAATATCTGGCATTGCAGTGGCACCGCCTGAGTCGGACTCTGCAAGAGTCCTACTACTAATAGTCTTCATCGTTCAATTTTCGCGACACACAAATGTGCGCATTTTGTAAACGGAGCGACACAGTTAACTGGTTAATAATGTCTTATCTTTATCCGGATGTTAAATAATGACAAAGGTCTCCAAGTGCGTTTGTAAACCAACCAGAAGGCACGGTGCAACTCACTTTTGGGCTTCTTCACATCGCTGTCCGAGCTGCTGCTACTGCTGGACTCGCTGCTAGACTGCTTCTTCTTCCCCTTCTTCTTTCTTTTCTCCTTCTTTCTCTTCTTCTCCGAGCTGGAAGGAGGGTTAGGGCTGTCTTTGCGTTTCGTCTGAAAGCCATCCTTGCTGAATGTAATCGTGTGTGCCGCGTACTGCGGCTTGTCTTCTGTCTTCATCTTCCCTCTACTCTTTTCGAATGCTTTCTGTCTGTCAGACATCCAGTCAGTGTCCCAATGCGGGTTCTGCTCTACAAAGTTCTGTAAAGTATTTTTAGATCAGTGGATACAGTCAAAAAAAGACCCAACCTACACATATTCCAGCTGGACAAAAGCTTGCAGAGACCATTAGGGTTTTGTGTAGATTGCCATGAAAATGTAATTTGATTATTTTCCCAATTTGGAAATGTTACCATCGTAATTATTGGGCATGGTACATTCAGATCAGTGGATGTAGACATGAAATCAATGGATATTCTAAGTGGTAGGATTCTTTTTAATAGTACAACTGGGGCAGTACCACAGCATTGCCAGTTATTCTGCCGCCAAGAAGTAATGTGTTCCAGTTTGAAGTGCAATGATCCCAGCATATGCCAGCATGCCCAGGGGGCAAAGAGATAGACCATCTTATATACACACACAAACACGTTTTGTTCCTAGTAAAGTAAAATTCATAACAAGCCATACATTATTCAGCTAGACAAGCCTGCAGAGGGTATTAGGGGTTTGTGCAGTTCCATGCCATCATAATTATTGGGTTTTGAGATATAACATCTTCAATTTTCGGCGACGAGCGTAGCGTTGCGCCAAGCAGGTTATGTGTGGCACTGTGTTGTTATGGACAGACGTGTCGCAGATAAAGTGACGAGACGAGCAAATCGTGCGCTTGATGATAAGGGTCACGCCTGCCCATAACAACACAGTATCAAACAGAGCGTGATTGGCTCTGTGCTGCACTCGTCACCCAGAGAGATAGTCTACATCTTTGCCCTGTAATTTTGCTGACATCATTGCCGTTCAAACCGGAACACAACAGTGCTTACACACTACTGCTTGGCGGCCGATTATCTGGCAATGCAGTGATACCGCCACACTCGGACTCTGCAAGAGTCGTACCACTTAGGAAATAATATATACCGTGTGAATGGTAGTAATGTCCTGAAAATAAAATAAAAAAAATCACCGTATAGTTCTTGGAGTGGACGATGGACTTTAGATGAGCAGAGGCGCAATGTAAGTCCCCGATGAACTGGTCGCAAAGTTTGCAGTACCAAGCCGTCGACGGCACGAAGAACTGTAGACCTAGAGGTGTATGCAATAAGATTAATTTTCAATTAACACTCGATTCATATAGTCGTTTGCCGTAGTAATGATGCAATGTGCAATGACAAGTGGTAGGACTCTTGTAGAGTCCAACTGGGGCGGTATCACTGCATCGCCAGTTATTCTGCCGCCAAGTAGTAGTGCGTAAGGAATACTGTGTTCCCGTTTGAAGGGCAATAATGTATAGTAATTACAGGGCAAAGAGATAGACCAACGACGCACGACTTGTTCGTCTTTTTTTCAAAATTAAAATGACGAGACAAGAAAGTCTTGCGCCTCATGGTAAACGTCACGCCTGCCCATAACAACACAGTACCACACGAAGCGTGCTTGACTCTGTGCTGCGTTTGTCACCCAGAGATATTAGATGGTCTATCTCTTTGCCATGTAATATGCTATATCTTTCATAATTGGCAATGCAGTGGTACTGCCGCAGTCGGACTCTGCAAGAGTCCTGCCACTTACAAAACATGCGTATGACGATTACTATCATGATTATATACGTGGTACGACTCCTTTGCAGAGTCCGTTTGGTGAGGTACCACTGCATTGCCAGTCATTCAACCGCCAAACAGTAGTACGTAAGCACTGCTGCGTTCCGGTTCGAAGTGCATCCGTGTCGATTATCATCGGACCTTGATGGGATCATCACTTTATGTAATAAAAAAATTGAAACCTCCATTTAACCCTTATGTTAGCAACCAACTTTACCGACATTGTTTAGCAACCGGGTACCCGGGTACCCACATATCTACATAATTAAAATTTTGTTTATTTTATTAAAAAAACATTTTGTAAACATTTTTTTCTTTAAATATGAATAGTTAGTGACAGTTAAAAAAATAATAATAATGTATAATTGTGAATGACATCTGAAACTAGTTTAGGGTAGGGTATGGGTTATTATAGGGTTTAAGCGACTGCAGGTAGTCGGCCCGTTTTTATTGTTCGGTACTGAACAGACACCGTTAGAAAGAGAAAAAACTCAAGGTTATTTCTTTTTTATTCAATCGCGAGCTAGTCGCGTATTAGATTTTTGGTGGGATCAGACGTGTTTTATTTATGGTGTTCTTTTCAAAGTGATAAATAACGCTATGGAACAATTATCGAGAGCTGAATTTGCTAAGTAAGTAAACTACATATATTTAACATTTGTCAATGTTTTAATTGTAATTTTGTGTAATAATATTATTGAGGAATTGTATAATATAATAATTAATTTGTTAGGTTAAGTACAACCGAAAGGAATACTTATTTGAAGCAACTACTGGGAGAAAATGACAGTGATTCAAGCGGGCCGTCTGACAGTGACGATGAAGACTGGATTCCAGCGAATATTGTTAGACGTCATATTCCGAATGAAGAAAATGATTCTGAGCATGATGAACCAGAAGATTCTGGAGATACGGAAGAAATTACTGACGGCAATTTAGAAGTAGAAGAAGAGGTTCAGAATAGCGAGAGTGAGGAAGATGACGAAGAAGTAGAAACTGCTGAGGCTGAAGGTAGTAAAATTGTTGTTCCTAACACTGATTGAAATAATCATTTTTGTTCTTAAATAATTAATTTATGTTGTTATTATTATTTATTTTAGGACAAGCTCGAGAACCATCTGGGAGTTTTATTGCGAAGGATAAAACAGTGTGGAGCAAAACTCCACAGACTCAGCATCAGACTGCAACTCGTAATGTTGTACGTCAGCGAAGTGGGCCTCATCGCAGTACGGAAACGTTATCAATAAGCGAGACCTTCAAGAAAATCTTCAGCTACGAAATGGTTGATATAATCGTCCGTCACACGAATAAGAAAGCTGAAGCTACATATCGTCAGTATAATGCGGACCATCCAGACTCTCAGTATCAATGGAAGCCCGTTACGATACCCGAAATTTATTCATTTTTCGGTATCTTGATTTGTGCTGGTGCAAATAATTCAAATACGGACCATACTTTTGATATGTGGCACTCCAATAGTTATCCGTTGTATCGCGCGACGATGGGACTGAAGAGATTCCATAATATTTTGCGTTTTTTGAGATTCGACGATAGTAATACTCGAAGTGAACGTAAAAAAGAAGACAAGGCAGCTCCAATTCGTGATGTGTGGACAATGTTAAATTCAAATTTAGCTCAGATGTACAAACCAACCGCAAACTTGACAATCGATGAACAGCTTTACCCATACCGTGGTCGTACTGGATTCACACAATATATCCCATCGAAACCAGCAAAGTATGGAATAAAAATCTGGTGGATTTGTGATGCGGAAAACGCATATCCTTTGCAAGGGATTATGTACACTGGTAAAATAGATAACACTCGGGAAAAAAATCAAGGTGAAAGAGTAGTGAAAGAATTGGCGGCTCCGTACCGAGGTAGTGGTAGAAACATCTGCATGGATAACTTCTTTACTACTCTACCCGTTGCTAAACATTTGTTATCATGGAATATAACTATTGTTGGCACGATAAAAAAAAACCTTATATTCCTAGTGTTATGAAAGCAGATAAGATACGGGAGCAGTATTCGACAGTTTTTGGATTTCATGAAAAAGTTACCATGTGTTCTTATGTTCCTAAAAAAAATAAAGCTGTCATTCTGTTATCTACAATGCATTCAGATGCATCAGTTGATGATGGCGAAAAACAAAAACCAGAAATTATCAAATTTTATAATAGATATAAAGCTGGCGTTGACACAATGGACCAAATGGTCCGAAGATACACAAGTCAACGACGATCTTCAAGATGGCCAGTGGCAATGTTTTTCAACATGCTAGACATTTCTTCACTAGCATCATATATAATTTATTATGAAAATAATAAAATGATTGCTAAAAAAACAACAGAACGTCGTCAATTTATGCGGAAGCTAAGTGAAGAACTAGCATTGCCGATGATTGAACACCGCACAGCGAATGCGCAAGTAATGCGTCACTTTTCCACAAAAATTGCGGTTGAAAGTATTTTTGGTCATGCACTAACCGAAACAATCGATTTGAATCCTGGTCGAGCAATTCAAAAAGACAAAACAGGAAGAATAAAAGTGACAGGATCTTGCCATGTATGCAATGCCTTGCCGGTAAAAAGACGACGAAAGACTCGTAAGAGCTGCGCAAATTGTCACCTGCCAGTATGTGACGAGCACTCTACTTCTCTTATAAAATGTGTTAAATGTCAGAATTAATGTTTTTAATTACATAATAAATCTAATATTTATTTATTTTTTCAATAAAATTTAGTTGCATCCATTTATAAAAACCATTTTCAATTTAGTTTCTACACTTTCTACTGTGGGTACCCGGGTACCCGGTTGCTAATGGGGCGATGGCTAAAGTTTAACATGATTTAAAAAAAATAGAAAATAAATAAATTAAATGCACCTATAACTGGCTTTCTTTTAAGTTAATAAACGGCGAGTCGAGGGCTTAAAATAAAATATTGCATTTTCTTTGAGTTATTCATATAAATACACCATGATGGGTACCTGGGTACCCGTTTGCTAACATAAGGGTAAAACGCGAATTTCAATACCAAGTATAACAAATGGTGGCAGCATAAAGGGATTTTAAAAATCCTCGACTATTAAGACTTATAAAGAAAAAACCTCCGAAAGTGCTTCAGTGCTATAAAAATTAATATTTAGTGCATAAGACATTCCGCCTGCTAAATCCTACTATCGCGGGTCGCCGAATACAACATGAGATAAAGCTGTGGAGACTTCGTTATTCGACTCATCAATGTATCTTGGGAGTCCTGGGTGGGACATCTCATCTCTATCCTGAGACGAAGTCCACTTATCATCGATCTCCAGCCCTTCTACAAGGTGAAATAACACCATGTTCTTGCCAATCCTGTGAGTCAAATTATTCTTGTGAATTTTAACTATCGCATCGAGAATAAAACCACCTTATATAATTTCTTAACATCGTCTCAATCGTCGAGCCGACTGGCTCTCGTCCGGAAGCGAATTCTAAGAACCGATAACGGCGAGTCGAGACGAGATCACTGCGCCTCTTTTAAATATGTTATTCTTATTAAGTTATAACCTTCAGTACATGAAGCTAGTGCTAGCAAATAGAACCAGTAACCAGGTCTTGGGTATTTATAAACATTCAAAAACAGTTGCAATTGTACTTACAAGTATTATTTAGCCGTGGAAATTACCCGTGGATTTAAGTTAATTTATTAGGAATAAATTAGTATATGCAATGTGTGGTGTAATGCAAATAGATATACTATGTAACACACAGTTTATACAATTAAGCAGCTAAACTGTATGGTACTTTCCAAAGAACACTATGTAAAAGAGTCATAACTCAGGAATGTAGTCTGAATTAAAATTTGACTAAATGTTCACATTTCAGGAGATTCTACAAGGTAACTACAAAATATCACAAATTTAATGTATTCCCGCATACCACAAACTACAACATTGGCACAATGTCCAACTTCAGTGCCGCAACAATCAGTGTTGAGAGAACCAGTTGCCTCAACATTACAAACTACAACTTTGGTACAATTTCCTACTTTAGTGCTGCAACAATCAGTATTGGTAGAGTGTCAACAACCAGTTGCTTCAACATCACAAACTACAACATTGGCACATTATCCTACTTCAGTGCTGCAACAATCAGTGTTGGTAGAGCGTCAACAACGAGTTGCTTCAACATCACAAACTACAACATTGGCACAATGTACTACTTCAGTGCTGCAAGAATCAGTGTTGGTAGAGTGTCAACAACCAGTTGCTTCAATATCGAAACTATCTTCCATATCAACATCACTGTCGTTATAAGAGGTTAGGGTTTTTTTGCTTGCCTGCATAAATTAACACTAATGATGATGCTATATAATACAATAAGTACCTAATTATGATTTTCCATAAAATAGGTGGTATAAGGATGATGACATAATAAACTATGTTTATTAGCTAATATGGGTCACACTATTTTCATAAATATCTATCATCTCTTTTCTGTTTCGAGGAGCAGCAAGAAATATATTTCTTCAGAAATGGCTGCATTAAGAACTACAATTAAAAAGTTGCAGAAGTCCAATGACTATCTTAGGATAAGATTTAAAAAAGCAATTAAACTGTCAGAAAGTGAAATTTTTCAAAGAGCTATAAATAAATTTTCTACAGCTCCTGCAACTTTTACTAGGCTTTACTTCAGAGAAGTAGGAAAAGAGAAATCGAGAAGGAGATTTACAAAAAATGAGAAAATGTCTTTAGCACTGTACAAACAGGGCCCTAAAGCTTACAGATGGCTAAGAAAACTCTTGTTTTACCATTGACATTAAGCAAACTTATATCCAAGGCATCAATTAAACCTGGGATAAATGATGATGAAACCTCTAATCATAAAAACTAAAGCATGGTCAGCAATTTTGTTTTCTTTTATTTGTCCATTACTCACAAACCCAGCAATGTCATCATTGCGTCTAAAATAATCGAAATGAGGCATCAAAGCCGTTTAAAAAAACGGCTTTGATGCCTCATTTCGCAATTCTTACAAAGGAAAGCCATATGTTGATACGGCAGACATTTTTTTTTCAATAATCTCTTTGACTCTTTCAACGGAAGTTATTGCAATGCGAAAAAAAGAAGTGGTAAGCCTCTTTTAGACCCAGTTACACCACACTCGCAACATTAGGTGCAATGGACAGAAGCCAAAAATGCATTAAAAAATATGAAATTTATAGGTAAAAATGAAAAAACGTCTTTTGTGCCTAGCTTAAAAAATTAGGTGCAAACGTTAGAAAACATTGAGTATGTTGTACAAACAATGAATAAAAATCACAATTTGACCTCTCTTTGGATGCGTAATTTTAACCAGAACTGTTTTGGTTGCATAAGGAGCCATGGATACAGAAACAATTCTCCAACATGTGCTAGTGTTTCAAAGCTGCTTTTGCTTCATTGCTTATAAACAATGTAAGCAGCGCTCACTCGCCAGGCGCAAACTGCGAAAAAGATGACTGTTTCAATTTCAAATCTTTAAATAAATAGTTTTTTTTCAAAGCAGATGTCAGATTGTGATGATATTGTTGAAGTAGATTGTGAAGACGTGGACAGTGAAAATATGTTCATGGAGTTAAACGAAAAAATTAAAAAATAAGAGCTCATTTGGAATATGTATCAGGCTATGTTCTAAAGAAAAAAAATTAAAAAAATGTCATAGCCTATCGCCCTGTATAATAAAAAGATGCAATTAAAGTATAAGAGTTTTTTAAAGATAAACAATGCTTAACCAACCCTTCACTGCCATTGGTCAAATGTTTTTCTAATATACAAGATATAGTTACAAAAATAATGCAAAGGAATAAAATAAAAGTATATTAAGTAATATACAAAGACAGTGTTGTCAGTGAACATGGTTTATGATTTCCTAAATTGTAAAAATCGTAACCAGATATAATACAAACATTAGAAGAATCATGTATTCATTTATTTATATACAGTTGGTGGAGAGACACCAACAAAATATTAAATGGGAGCCGAAGCGATATGCTAATTCGTCAGTACAGTTTTTGGCATATGTTTACCGATGTAAAATTAAAAGAAAATAAAATAATATTTGTATAACTTATTTTATTTAACTTCTTAATAACTCCAAGATAAATATAGACGATACATAGCCATAGGTACGTATATGCGCTGTAGTACGCAGATATAGGTATGTATATTGATTAGTAGTTAGTTGAAAATGACAATAGATGGCGGTTATAACTCTATCTCTAGTATACAATTTACTCTTTGGGATCGGCTACCAGATACTCCAGTAACATATTTGATCTTTATGAAAAACGACCCACTCAGCATCCCGACTACGATTTCAATAATATGAACCTCACCATGTAAAATCAAACCAAGACCTTGAAGAATGAGTGGATATCAACCAGAAAGACAAACCAGATTACACTTACTGATGGTACAACGGTAATTCGGAATGTTCCTGCCGTCGTACGCGTACAATATTTTGTGGCTGCCAGTGACCCAGAAAACTGTCACTACAGCTTAGTTTTTCAGTATGTGCCGTATCGAATGAGAGTTTTTTTTAAGAGACAGTGACGAGACGGGAGCACAGAGAACACAGTACAAAATAGAGGGTGCTTGGCTCTGTGCTGCGCTCGTCACCCAGATCTAATATAGATGGTCTATCTCTTTGCCCAGTAATTTAACTGGCATCATTGCCCGTCAAACCAGATTACAGTGAGTGAATTTATCGTTGACTAAGACACGGCTAAAGTAGCTTTTTGGCAAAGGAATATAATCCCCATTGAACAAAGGCACGATTGGAGACTTTAAGAGAGCGTGTTAGACCGCTTGAGGATAATTTTAATCAAATTCATGCCTTTGAAGCCTTGAATCAAGAAGCTGAAGAAGACAACTTTGAATAAAAGTTGGAAATGACAGAGCAGCACATGACCGACGATGAATTTCTGAATACTAGAAGAGCAATGAATATTGGGCAAAAGGCATTTTTATTCTTAACCAGAAGTATTTCAGAACAGCTAAATAATAGTAGCGATGAGCATCTAAAGATGCGATTCCACCAGTGTGCAGAACTGTGCGGCACTGCAATGCACATTGTGTGACACAAATGTTTATTCTGGTCGACTCACTAAAG
>DWGO01000732.1:0-11117 GCA_018247635.1 Eurytides dolicaon deicoon
GTTCTACTCTGTTGCACTCGTGTCTGCGGGAGAGGAATCCATATATATCCATATAAAATAATATAAAGAATATATAAAGAATAATCCATATAAAATAAAGATAGGTTAGTATTCAGTCGGAAATTTTGTAAATTGTAACATTGTACATTAGCATACGAATCGCACGTGGTGACTCAAGACCACGGGAACCTTTGTTGTAACAGAAGCCAGATCGCCACGTGTCGTTGCTTACGTTTTTGAGGAATTTTCCAAATCCGAACGGCTTGCTTTATCGAGATCGAGCAGCGCTCGTTACTAACTGTTAACGACATTGTAATCGTCGCACGAGGCGGTGGAGGTACACGCGACTTCAACGACTTACTCATTCGCTATTCTTAGCGTGTTTCCATACAGCTCGCTTCGAAAGGACGTCGCGTTGCTATAACGAGGCTATTTAATGGCCACATATCTGCCATCACGATCTTTTTACTCCTGTATCGATGGTAACAAACGAGTACTCGTTAAATATCCCCTCAATTTTCATGTTCTTATATTGTCACTTTATAAATAACTTTCTTTTGATGATTCGACGCAGCGTAACGTGATAATAATTATAACCTCCGTAGCCGCAAAAGTTGCAAACGTAAGCTGGAAGCTTCTCACGCTTTTTATACATTGATGATGTGTTTACATCACTGTCTGATATTAATCCTGTGCTGGTTTTCTTACCGCATCCAGTTTACGTATTTATAGTTAGTTCAATAAAAATTCCCATGTGGGGCGCACAATATCGTACATATTGTTGCTGAAGTTTATGAAAAGTGAACTTCTCTTATATTTCGTTTATTATCAAATATTATGCAAAGGAATGGCGGGGCTTCCTCCTCTGGCCGTCCGCCAGCGAATATTGTCCCAGCGGGCGGAACGGAGCACCGTCCCTACTCCACTCCGCGTGCGGCCACTTACCTACGAGAGGTGAAGCGTATTCAGCCTCTCACAATAAAATCACTCTGGGACCAAAAACAAAACGCGACATTTAGCGAATGAGTCCGATTTGATAAATCTTTATTTATTTTCGACCTTACGTATGCTTTTACATCGCTATATAACTATATATGTCAATATTTATTATCGGTTATCTTTCAATTGGGCACACTTATATAAGAAAATTCTGCCCCCAAAAGAAAGATTTTCAAGACAGTGAAATAGAGTAAAACAAGACAGTGGACTAAAGTAGTTTGAGGACACTTTAGAAAGTTTTGTTAAATCCAATCTGTCATCGTCAATTTAAAGGTGAAAAACAACTTTATGAATAAATATTGTGCACTTGTTCGTTAAGTAAATTGCTTTATACATGGTAGAACTCTTTAATTGATCTGCCCGTGGTGGTACCACTGGATTATCAGTCATTTTTCTGCCAAGCAGTATTATGTAAACACTACTGTGTCCCTGGTTGAAGGCATGGACAGCGTATTTATTAGCCAAAGAGATACATATATTACTTACATCTCCGGAGGACGTCCGCAGCGCAGGGTGAAGGTTTGAAGTTTAAAATACTGTATGGCACTGCGTTATTATAGACAAGTGTATCATTAACCCTAACGGCATACCCATTCTATATATTCCTTTTGACGTAATATTATTCATAGCAATCAATTAATTGTTTTTCTACATATTATAAAAAGCGAAAAATACCTATAGAAGTTGGTACCAATAAAGCCCGTAGACACTGCGAATAGCATATTGTTATGATATAAATAATAAATGATGAGCCGTAAACATGCTTTATTATAATTTAATATAATTCAACCTTTCACGCCGCTGAAATTTATTGTTCGTGAACTGACAACTCGATTACTTTAACGGCGCCGGAACGATGAAATAAATTATGTTCAGCAAACTTCAAGCAACGGCTACTGTAACTTATAATGAATTTCAAGAAATAACTAAATACTGCTATATATGTATAATCTATTTACGAACACGCTATATCTACTCCTGTTTGCTCTGGGTCGTTGTATAATCCGATATTGTACAAAAAGATAAGAAGTGTATATAAATAAAAACGAGCATGACGTATGCTCGTTGAAAATGTCACGTTAGCAAAATGTTACTATAGAATTTCGATTAGGGCATACACATTAAAATAAAACAACGATAAATTATACTGAACTATTGTGTACTTGTAGTGGTACGTCTAAGTAAACGTTTGTTATTTGGTAATTTGTTGATGGATATGTGCTTTTTAATCTTTATATTTTTATCAACAGCTTCTTCATACGCGATAAATAGTTATGTTTACTTACATATTGTTTGTAAGATAAAAATAAAGAACACTGCTTAAAATGTTTTCGTGTTACTATCTATTCAGTACTATTCGAGTAAAAAATTTTAAATGTAGTAGTTAACTTATTATAAATTTTACACACAGATTGTTTGAGCTAGCTGTCTGTATTCAGCAACTAAAAATAATATGAAACCTCAAAAGATGTGACCTAACACTTATGACCTTCTTTACAAATAGTTGAACCGTTTAAACAAAAAATAACGCAAAATTCTAGTTGTATATTTTAATGCTATCACCACGTAATGAAATGAATATGCATAATCGCATTTATGTTCACATATTTTACACATTTCAAAGTTACTTCATTTCATTGTATAATAGCTGATAATAATAAAATAATAACATAGCTTTGTCTTAGACAGCAAAAAGGAAAAAATATTACTATCACCAGATCTATTAGCATGATTCATGCGACCATTCCGAACCCACATTTTTAATGTACACAATCAGCATTCGAATGACGATGTGACATTGACGACAGTTTGAGAAATTATATAATATCACGTCAAAGCCCATTCAGAGGTCGAGGGTGCCAAGTTCAAATCGAGTAAAATGAATAAATAATCAAAACGCGCCATACTAATGTAATGCCAATGATCGAAATCAAATCCGGCGGCGACAAAGACATCCGTCACGGTCGACATCGGCACCGAACGAACCAGATGATTACGAAATAATTACCACCGCCGTCGCGTTCGGTCGAACGGGCGGTGGGTGTGTTGCGAGATTGCGTTACGATCGATTACGGTTCGGTTCGAGTCGCGACAATGGTACCGCGCCCAATTTCAATGTCAATGCCGCGTACGGGCGAGCCGCCTGCGAACAGCTGCGCACACACCAACAGAACACACACCGACACAAATAGGACACAATAGGCAGATTGCTTCCTTATTTCACTGAAATTAGTAAAACCAGCTGTCCATTAACAACAACCGAGGATTTTTATCGTGAGTTACTAAAGCAATGAGGTTTTATTCCATTAGATGTCTCCCGAAGGCTGATCTTGTCGTTAAATTGACATTAAAACTAAGAATGACTACGCCATGAAAACGTAAAATGTTTAAGTCGTTAGAAACGTGGCGAATAAAAAAAGTAAACGGCTCTACAAATTGATTTGTAAATCGATAATTGATCGAGAGTGCTACTTTTTTAATTTGCACTGACAATTTACGCGACCTAGGCCTTGTGGAGCCAATTGTCGTCAGCAGTATTTCCGGACTGATACGACTTAGGGACCTTCAAGAAGAGAGCCTGTTCGCACGGTAACGCATTTGCAAGTCCTTTAACGTTGCGAATGTCCATGGGTAGAGGTGAATCGCCTACTCGTTTGCCTCCTACCCCATAAAAAGGCCAATTTTCAGGAAGGTCTGATTTGAATATGATGTCGGTGAGGAGAGGTCCAAATATATCTTACATACCATAGGTATCATTGCATAGATTCAACGAGTAACTCGGTAATGCAGGTACAGGTTTGTTATTGACAATGAAAAATCATGCGATTAGCATAACGCAAGGCACGTCTTCGATTGTGTAACCAACGAAACGAATGTAAAGGTCACCTTAGCGAGTACTTATATCGGTTTATCTCGCGGCGGTGATAACGGTACCTAGTAGGTATGTTATTGTTTATCCAACGCGACCTTACGGAATATTTCTCGAACGACTGCAGCAAGTAACATTACGGCGACGTTCAAGGGCTGAGACTCTGAACTATTACTAAGACTTAAAAGTTGTAGGGTTCTTGTGCAGTATTCATTGCGTTGCCAGTTATTCACCCGCTAAGCATTAATGTGGAAGCACTATTGTCTTACAGTTTGTAGGTCAATGTTGCCACCATATTTGCTCAGCAGAGATATACCATCTTGCTCATTTTGTCCCTTTATTTCTAATAAAAGACTCCTGCTTGTTGACTGTATGATTTTTATGTAAGTTGATATCGTTGTGATAGTCCGTATATATGTAAATAACCGAACCAACAACAGACTAATAAAAACCAAAAGACACAAAGAAACTGATATTACTAAAGGAGAGCAAAATGAAACGCCCGTTTCGTCCATGGGTAAGGGATTTTTTTCTGGAACGGAAAATATCGATTCAAAACGGTGACCTAAAAGTTAAGAGCAGTATTATAAAACTCAACGTACTTCTTATCAGTTTTATTTAATTTTATTTCTTTTATTTCCACAAGTGCTGCATCGAGAAGATGACATACATACAAATTTTATGTTTCAATTATATTCTTTGTCGTGCTGCATACTCTTGAAATGAGGACGATAAAGGCAAATCTTATAAACTAATACTTGAGTTAGAAACGCGTGTATGTATATCACACACGCCGAGTGGTACTGGTTGTTCGAGAAACGATAAAACTATATGCGCAAAACGAGTCCGCTAGCATGTGACTAGTAGAGGTTGCAGATTTTTTTTCTTCGTAAAAAGCGTAAAAGAGCTCGCAAGGCGGTGACGTCAACACGGCCTTGCCTCGGACGTTTTTTGTTGGCATCGGTTGCGTGAAATCCTCGATTAGAGACGAGAGATGCCCGTACCATATGTCTCGAATAGTTCGGCTTTCTGTATTATATTAATTGAACTCGAATGTAAATTGTGGTGAACAATTCCTAGACTATAATTAGGCTATTTTATCGATTACATTTATATTTTTACTTTAGTGTTGAATGTTAATTAGATGTTGAAAATATAATTTATTACTAAATTTAATGTTAGAATTCAGTCGTAGAATGATAAATGTCATTTAGATATTTAAATTAAAAAGTAAGAAGGTCCTTTTTTTCAGATGCTTGAAAATGATCTTAAGGCATTTCATCACTTAACCTATTCATGAATTTAGAAGCATGAAATTGCGTTTTTAATTACATTAAAGCTGAAAGGCGAAAGTATAACAAGACCACGAATGTATATTGTGGCACTTTGCATTCAAAATTCATTAATATTTATGAAATGCTTAATAGTGTAAGGAGCGCGATAAGTTAAAAACACGCGAAAACGCCACAATTTCCCGACCTTAGGAACATTACGGAGCATTAATTCACTAGTTTTAATCGCGACACTTGGATCGTAATTAAATTTTGTCGGAAAATGGTCATGAACCTACACTTTTGAGGTTCTAATGCAAAAATATTGAGTAATCACTGGGCGTTGGGTTATATGAAAAGGAATTTAGATGTAGACTACACTAAGAAATCGTATATATGTTACTCGTATGTTGACCTAGGATGGATTCTGCGCGCCGCACTTTAAACCTTTCCAACTATTATTATATAATGGCATCGTAACAAAAAGTTTATGCGGACCCTTATCGATGACTTAGTGCTGTGTCGGAGCTATCGGGTAGCCGATAATCAAATATCACTACAACTTTCACTGATATCTAATCGGAGGTCGGGATTATCTTGTTTGCGTCCACAGCGCGACCTCGCGCCCGCGACTCTTCTAAATGTCATTGACCTCGCGTGGTTTACACGCGTACGACGATCCAGATGCGAATAAGATTTGCCGATCTCCGTTCAAAAGTAAAAAAAAGCTATAAATATAAATGTATATGACCAAAATTTACAGGGTAATGCTGACGCCTGCCTCTATGATAATAATAAAAAAAACAGGAAATAATCAGGCGAAATAAACTTATGTACAATATAAATTATTATTAATTTCCGAAACACTTGACAATTGTTATTTAAATAACAAGAAGTACGAAACCACTACGCAGTAAGACGAGGGGTTACAGGGTATCGTTCAAAGTGGAGTTGAACGTCCTAATAAGCATAACGACTAAACGACTCGTTTACCCACGAAAATGTAACATATTAAGTAATATATTCACAGAAATAACGTTCGGGGAAATTTATAATATTTTGTTTAATTTTAATGTCCCGTGTTTATTAATTTCCACGCACGTTACTTCTATGTCATACAGATAAAAACTTATATGGAAATTCTGATAGTAATTGTAAAAGGCAACAGTTACGAGAAGCTTTTATGTGATATAACCCTTCTACAGAGTCCGTCTGGGCTAATAGAACAACATTGCTAATTATTCTAACGCTAAGTAGTAATCTTGTCATTGTGCGGCACCGTGTTATTATGAGCAAACATGTCGCCGATCACTGTCTCAGTAGTAGAAGTCTTTTATATAGTACGTCTGGGGTGGTACCACTGCCTTTCAAGTTACTCTGCAGCCAAACAGTAGTGTGTAAGCACTACTGTGTTGTGGTTTGAAAGGCAATAATGGCGTAATTGGGCAAATAGATAGACCATCTTATAAATCGGGGTACCGAGCGCAACATTGTGCCAAGCAGGTTTTGTGGGGCACTATGTTGATATGGGCAGGCGTGTCACTTACCATCAGGCGCCGACTTGCTCGTCTACGTCTCGTTACTTTATCTAATAATAATAATGATGAAAGCCCCGCAACTTGCTCGCCTCGCCGCTTAATTTGTTTAGCTGATGACAACAAGTGTCCACAAAAATCATAATACGAATAGTCTTTCGGTCGGTTACCAAGTTCGATAAAGTGTTTATAATCTATGCAACTCTAATCACGTCACAATGCCATGATAAGATATCAATATAGGTTTTTCACTCATAACAATGTGCAACGGAAAAATATATTTTTTTTTCAGTATTAATGTGTATTAGCACATGACCTTAACATTATTGTCATGTGGACAGCAAGCACACCAAGCCTTATGAGTCTAAGACAACGTCGTTTTGTTAATATAAAATAGGTATGAGTGAACATACGATTTACATCGCATGCAAATCGGATACATAATTTTGAGCCGTTTGACCTCTTATGCGTCAGTTGAATGGTTATAAAACAAGTTAAAGTAGGAATTCTCTTACGTGACGAAACGGCGATAAAAGTGGCATGGTCAAAAGTCATTGACTCGAAGTGAAAAGAAACGTTTTGATCGAATTAAAAGAATAATGTCAGTAGAGATATTTCAGTGACCCTCACATGCCCATCCGACGTATATGCAAGCGCGTATTTGCACGCTTTCAATTCTCATGCAATTATGATTAGGCAACAATTTTTGACTTCCTGCCGCGCATCCATTGCCTGACCCAGGGCGCGGTGGGAAAGTTACGGGCATTTGCAAAGGGGCTGGGCGGATTGGACTACGCGCAGTCTGGCCCACGCTTCCACCGCCAACGGATGCGTTTTGAACCCTAGCTGCATCGGCATACGGACAAGATACGCATTCAAATCCTCCGGACTATAGCGAAGTCCACGATTTGCATTTAGAGCATTGAATTTTAAATACTGCAAAATAGAGCTCAAAGTCGAACAACCGCCCGGATTGGTGTGCAGCGCAATTTTACTATGCAAATATGGGCCGAAGTCGATCAGTTCGCTGATTAGTGAGTCGTTCGGTAAATTTTCAAAGAGTTTCGAAATGGAAAGTTAATCCAATTTGGCGCAGTTGGCGATGGTCGAGCGATTTAGGGTTGCGTGAGTGAAATATTGAGTTTGCGATTTAATTTGGCGCTCAGTCGCCCGAGCTGGCAGATTGTGCGCACTGATGGGCACGGGGCGCGGCCATCATCATTGCCTTACTCTGTATGCACTTTACGAGCGCAATGACATTCTGCTGCAATTTTAATACGCAAATGGTATTCTGATGCGACCTTCAAAGAAGTTAAATATAACTTCTTTGAAGGTCGCTTAATAAAGCTAATTAAAAATTAAAGGGTGTTATTGATAAGAGTATGGTTCGCTTTAACAGTTAATTTACAAAAGTGCACGGTTAACTAAAATTTCACGGTTATACCCAATTTTAATACAGAACTGTATTAGCTTCATAAGAGTGCAGCAAAGTTATCGATATTCAAATAAATAAAATTTTATGAAATTAATCGGTATAAATTTATATAAAGACCTCGCTCACTAGCACGTTACACAACTAGGCGGACAAAAGAAAATAATACAACTTCCATTGTAGTTATACCATACATATTAGTAATGGCGATAAAAATTAAATAAACAAAGCACAAGTTACTATAAGAACTTAAACAATACTTGTATATGCAATATATACAACTATTGTTCAAGTCAAAATGAAATGTTAAGTGAGAAAGATTTTATGTGAAAGTGGAAAATAAGTATCCAACATTTGAAATCATCAGTTGGGATTATTTTATTCAATGAGCGAATAACAAAAGGGTTTTAATAAAAAAATGATACAACGGCTTATCATTATGATAAACAAATTATTATGTAAAGGTATTGAAATAATTCTAATACAGAACCTTAGAGGAGCGTACTAAAAGTCTTTCCAACAACACCCCTGAACTTTTACTGCTCGCTTAATAAAATTCCCAAACTAAAAATAACTCTGTCAACTTCGGGCCACGTTAAGAGGGCAAGTTTTGAATTTAAAGTTCACTTAATCGAGCCGAAACGTCACTGAAGTGGCCCACACTTGTGTACAAAGTTGGTGCCCATATTGTTCCAACAGAGCTGACATGTTCACGGAAGCGGGGGAAATCTTTGGCGCTCTTATACAATACACTCTTTACTTTTAAACGCGTTCTGATTCCACTGAGCGTGATATTGTCAATATTGTTGTAAATCATTACAATTTTAGTACAACGCATACATTTCAAAGGTTACTTTAAAATGTACGCATTGTACTAAAATTACTATACGATCGTTATGCCAGGGTAATTAATGAACATACAGTTACAAAAATCTAAAATCTCTGGGTGATGAGCGTAACGCAGAGGCAATCAATTACCTGTCTATTCGTGCATTTACCTAATCCTCTCTAATCAAACCGCCTTTGTACTCTGTTTATATAAAACCTATATAGAACAGTTTAGTCAGAAAAGGGGCCCGCGTCGAAAAAACTTTGCATCTATGGTCTCATAAAACATAAGTGTAAAGTAGGCATCTATGGTCTCATAAAACATAAGTGTAATAATAGCGGTATTCTTAAAGTCAAACTTAATTTTGTTATTCAACACCAAAAATGTCTTTGACTCCGCCACCTTTGCGTTAGTCACCGATGATTTTGGAGTGAGTCAAGAAACATAAACTGTAAATATACGCTATGAAATATTTGCTTAGAATAAATAAATTGCTTGTATTAAAACGTTCCATTAAGTTTTTAATATTATTAGTTATTAGTGCTGATAGCACTGAAAAGATAATGTTCAAACTTGCGTAATTGCTTTCGCTGAGATTCTAGGTTCAGGACGAATGAATGTAATAAAATTTCATAGTCGCTGAGTAACGACACAGACGTATACACAGTATACATGAAAAACTTTGTAAATAAACATTTAATCAAATGAAAGGACTTTCATTAATATTCCGCTAACAATTCCAATGGCGACAAAACTTAGATATGAAAAAAATAATTAATAAAAACATTGTTGATAACATTATACTAAAAATTATGAAATGCGTCGAATGAAAATATTATTTAACCTAAAATGTAGAGAAAATAAAACAGTTATTTTGGTACCGCTCAATTCACAGAACAACGTTAATGGCTTCCGAAATTGTCGCTTAACACTTTTCGCGATTCGTACAAAACGGGACGAGGAGTTGGTTTTTTGGGCACTGCGACGAAGCGCCCTCTAGCGGGGCGCGCAGAGGGTGCTCGCGGAGGCGGCAATTATGCAAACGCATTAAAACCTTGGCATTGTTTCGCCGACACGTGAACTAGAATGCACCGCGCCAATTACACGACGAGTGTCTGCTGCGACCGCGGCCATAGAATCGGGCGAATGTGGACCTTGTGGCTACAGCATAGGGCATAGGGCATAGGCAGTGGCATCCCCAAGGTACGGAGCCGTGAAAGGAGCCAGCGCATCGCTCGCCGGCTGAGGGTTAGCGCTCGAGTGTTGGCGATGTGGGTGGAGCGGCTAATTGGATTCATCGAGGTGGCCCTATGTCACGACACGTGTTTAATGGAGCCTCCTCCGCCTCCACTCTCCTTTGCGACACAAATGAAACCAAAATTCGCATCCCACTTCCGCGAATAACCGACCACACGTAATGATGATGTTTGTGTTCTTAAACCGTCTACTGCATTACCATCTTTATGTCATTACGTTTGAATGAAATGGGTGGTAACCCGTTAAGGAAGCAGACGGGTATTAGGAGTATGTGGATAGTACTTACGCTCACACCAATGATGAAGTACAATAATCTCTTTAAACAATGAAAATTTAAGATGCATTAGAGAGATTCGAATGATTGTCCTTCTATGATTTATAATCTTGCCTGTTTCGAGAGCTATTACTGCAATATAATCAGTTCTTATTATCAACTTTATTATATCCTAGGAACTGTGATAAAACAGCCAGAAAACTGTAAAATAAAACCCTGACCTCGTTTATTAACTCTATACACAAAATCAACTATCGCTTCTGCGTTTGTCCGATTCGAATTCCGTAACGAGACGGTTTCTAAGCTATTACTATCCAAATATAAATACATAAAGGAAACCCGGTGGTAACCATTAGAATTCAAACTCACAATTCATAAACGCAAGTATATCCACATCACTGTGTATCAATGCCACTAAGCAATAACTCGATTTATTCCCACGTACAACCAAACGAACAAGAATCGTTCGTAACCTCACCGTTAATTATTGCGTCGCATAATCTGGACGCTTTGGCACGAGACCAGCGTTTGCCTCAGAGAGACCGACTTTAAAACGTCCGGACACATTGCACGATGAGCATGCTGGATAGTACTCTTTAATGTAACAAAGTACAATTCCATTAGCGATATCGCTAGTAGAAAGGTCTAAAA
>DWGO01000733.1:0-11107 GCA_018247635.1 Eurytides dolicaon deicoon
GCTTTACACTATATAAAAGTTCAGAATACTAAAAAACGAAGATGATGACATATAAGTTAAATGATAGTATTTAATTATCATATTAAACATTGACTAATCATATTTTGAGCTAGGTTAATAATAAGCGTAATAATACCCGAGTTAGTAATTTATCACACCTTGATCATATTTGTATGTGGTCAGAGGCTAAAGGTTATAATTATATGTAATTATATACCTTTTAAAATTGTGATATCTATAAACATTTTTTATCATATTACCTATATCCAATTGCTAATAATATTTAGGATAAAAGAAAAGTATGCTATTAATATCTTAATAATTTCAGTCAATATATCAATAACTTTAAAAGTGTGATAATGGTTGGTATCAATATTTTAATGCCACTTACTTTCACAATAAGAAACAGTTAAACCCTATTTTTACATTTAAATTAGAAAATATGTAGGCTAAAGCAAGTTATTGTAAGCTATATGGTTTTTGGCACAACTCCTACTCACTCCCCGCCAATGGGTTCCCGCCTTGCTATGGCAGATGGGCTCTAGTAAAGCGTGGCCTGGTCACCCACGGCAAAGCCAAGAGAAACCCCAACCCGGCCAGGCTCCGTATTTCCACCACATAAATAAGAAAAGCATTCCTATGCACTACTATTCTTAAGAATGACATATTCCTGCTATTCATGATTTATTCCATTTATAGCATGAACGTTATTAAAAGAGCTTTACAATTTATACTCTTAAAACAAGACTATACATTGAAGTTCAAATTAGAAATACTATATAACCAAACAAACTAGCTTATAAAATAATATAGACATGATTAAATCTCAAGCTGTGACCAGGCTTTGCAAAAATATAATAAAAATAATTGAAATGTAGTATTTTTTTTACATAAGATCCTTGCAATTGGCCTAGCAGTTTACCTGATAATAAGTAATGGACCTGTACATTACCAAAAGCCTTGTTGATCCTATCAACCATTTAAAAATCTCGAAGCTATGTCACCCATAGATTAATTTTAGAAATATAAAAATGGTTTTACTTTATTCCATATGTTGTACTAATCTTCACTATATTCTTGTCAAATGCTGTCTCTATATGGGTAAAGTAGTAGTATTTTCCAATTTTGATTTACCAAAGATCTACTAAATCAACCCTAGAACCTTCTGTGGGCATTGAGGATAAAAATCTAACTGATAACACATAATTAGTTAGATATTTTACATAACAGCAACAAAACATAAATAAAGTGTAATTTACTTTATAAATATATTTTAATTTCTTATAATCAAATACAAATCTTACTTGCAATAGATTGGATTGTTGTTGTACCGAATGCCGATTTTCAATTTTTGTATATGTTTGTTTTTCTAGGAAAAATTGTCTACACTTAATTAAAAAGCAAAAAATAGAACTGGTTTATTTCCGATGAGAAAAGACGCATTGCACTCGTAGTTACGAAACTATCAGAAGCCGATATTAATTATAGTTTACCAAGTATTAAGTCAAATCAACTTGTCAAGTTTGACTTCAGTGTGTGTGGATTGTCAGTGTCAAATGTCGAAGTGGTTACAGAAAAATGAACGGTCAATCTTTAGACTGTAACAAATTACACATCACAAATTATTCACAATATTATTGTGAATAAATTGTGATGTGTGTGCTAATTAATAAATCATATTAAGCGCCAATTTTGGTGCCAATACAGTGTTAGCTTATTACAGGATTATATATTTATTTATTTATTTATACTTTATTGCACAAATACCTGTACAAAAGGTGGACTTAATGCCAAAGGTATTCTCTGCCAGACAACCTCAAATTTTATTGTATTGTATACTTTATTTATGAGAGAAGAAAAGTTATGCTCCTTTTGAAAAACTGTTTCTCGTCGAATGTGGGGTAGAAAGGGTCTTAATTCCTTTAAAGTTCTAACTGGAACTACTAACTCGGAGTCCACTCAAGAGGACTTTTTTGTCGGGGAGGGGGGAAATCTTCAAAAGATACACGCCTTCTGGATGAATATTATGCGAGGTTTTTACCCACTAAAAGCTACCCTTAGTGTAATTTGATTTTTAAAAAAGCTACTCTTGAGTTTCTTGTCAGCTGTTCTCAGCAGAACTGCTTTCCGAGCCGATGGCTTCCTGACGTTCGTACTTCATTGACGATTCAAAAATGCTTGTAAAAATCTTATTTCATTAATTCATTCAGTTTATTTTCGCGTCCAATTCTGTGTAAGTACTCATGTGCATAAACCCGATTTGGAAGTTTTGTAGTTGCATGGTTTATAAGGATTACACCATAAAAATCAGTATAAAATGCGAGCAAGGGTGACGATTTTCGTCGATTTTCGGTTATTTTCACTTAACGTTTTCTTTCTTATTTTTTTCGGAACGGACATGACCTGAGCTCTCGTTGAGGAACCGCATGACGTTTAACAACAGGTCATTCTGTATGCAAGGTCGATTTCCATCGAAAACTTAAAATCCCCATACTGTACACATATTTAAAAGAATTGTCGATTAACCACTTTGATAGAATTAAAAACCATTATAATCCGATGGTAAGCTTTTGGAATTTACTCCACAACGCCCAATAAGTGTAATAAGCGATCTCGAAGACGCATTAATTCGCGTTATAAATTATTTACAAATAACGATGGCGTTCCCTCACGGGCACGCAATCGCGTTAACTTTTTTTACGAGATAAAGTGACGAGACGAGAAAGTCGTACTCCTGATGGTAATCGTTATGCCTGCCCATAGCAACACAGTACAACACGGAGCGTGCTTGGCTCTGTGCTGTGCTCGTCACCCAGAGATATTACACGATCTATCTCTTTGCGCTGTAATTTCAATTGCATCATTGCCCTTCAAGCCGGAACACAGTAGTGCTGACACACAGTAGTGCTTGGTGGTAGAATATTTGGCAATGCAGTGGTGCCGCTTCAGTCGGAATCTGCTAGAGTCCTACCACCTACTGAAACTTCAAGTGACTATTACCTATCTATTCGTATTTATCCAATAGTGAAACAATAAGAATTTTCACACCGGCTTTATTATTATGATTATTGCCTGTTTAAGCTGTCCCAGTCTAGGGGCTTCCTATTATTAATTGCTCGTTACGAAACATTGTTGCATGTCGGCATGCAGTTTTTAAGAATACGTAGTAGGACTCTTCAGAGTCCGACTGGGGAGGTACCACTGCATTGCCAGATATTCTGCCGCCAAGCAGTAGTGTGTAAGACCTACTGTGTTCCGGTTTGAAGGGCAATGATGCCAGTGAAATTACTGGGCAAAGAGATAGACCATCTAATATCTGACGAGCGCAGCACAGAGCTAACTCTGAGTGTTAGGTACTGTGTTGTTATGGCCTGCCCGTGACGCTTACCATGAGGCGTACGACCTGTTGGTCTCGTAATTTTATCACGCAAAAAAATACAAAGAATAATTGAATTTTATGGTTTTTCCCGCGGTACATTCGTCTGGTTTTTATTCAAAACACCTAGTGATATTTGTGCATTTGGTTTTGGTGCACGCAGATTTTTTAATAGCTAATGTGTATATTTGTTTGTGAATAGTTAACTAATGGGACGGTTAGACTAAAGGTAGACTATGCGAATACTCGAAGACTGATGACAAATGTTAGTAATACTTGTCTTGCTTACCGTCACGCATATGACTTACCCGTGATGTCACTTTTCTAATAAAAAAATGAACATTTTCCCTACGTGTATTTATAATTCTCACTATACAACCATACATTTTCTTTTTATGTGTATTTATGTGTAGTAAAATGTTGCAATGTATTAACATCACTTCCAGAAATTTAAATCACGAAAATGAACGAAATAATAGGGCGTTTGATGTTCAATATAAGTGACGAGACGAGCATGTCGCGCGCCTGATGGTAAGCATCACGCCTGCCCATAACAACACAGTATCACACAAAACGTCTGCTTGGCTCTCTGCTGCGCTCGTCACCTAGAGATATAAGATGGTCAATCTCTTTGCCCTGTGCTGTGTGTGCTACACTGGCATCATTGCCCTTCAGATCGGAACACAGTAGTGCTTTTATATACTACTGCTTGGCGGCAGAATATCTGGCAATGCAGTGGTATCGCCCCAGTGGGACTCTGCAAGAGTACACATACATATATAAGGATGCAATCTTTATATATACGAATAGCGTAGCGTAGATAGTCTTTTTAGCGAATAGGTAGTCTTTGTTAATAGCTTGTACACGCTATATTGTAGGATCGATCGACAATTTGAGTTATATTTCAATTAAAGTCAGAGTCCAACATTTTTATTCAAAATTGGATTGCTTTACAATCTCTTTTTGAAGTCAACATAAATAACATTTACCACCTGTCTGGAAAAAAAATATTATCCTTCATAGTTCATAGTGTCATGTTTGTAAAAACGCCTGGGATGTAGGGACATTATTATTAAGAGTAAAATGCGTTTTAAACTAACAAAGAACACATTTTAGATTTTTTTCGCAATCAAAAATAACTGTTTATAGAGCCAGTATAGAAACTAAGTCACAAATCGATGATGAAGTGCGATGCCATTCAATTGCATAATCATTTTCTAAAGGAGTCAAAGGGCTAGGCGGCTTGCCTGATAGTAAGTGATTACCGGCACCCAGTGTGAGAAGTTGCAATTACATTGCCGGCCGTTTATGTGGGAAAACTAAGTCCTTGCATTCAAATTTATCACAGCAATAAAGAGGTTTTGTATTTGAAGTCTAAGGTATCGAATAAAATTTGTCGGGGAATGAAATTCAAATACATTGTAAATCATAGGACTCTTCTGCAGAAGCTAGTCTTTTGCCGAGCAGTAATGTGTTACACAGTAGGTGTTTCGGTTTAAAGGGCACCGTGATTACTAGGTATAGAGATATAACTTCTTAAATCTCTGGGTGACGAGCGCAGAGCCAAGCAGGTTCTATGTGGTTCTGTGTTGTTATGGGCAGGCATGTCGCTTACCATTAGGCGCACGACCACTCGTTGCTCAATATCCTTAAATATATAAATAGCTTTCTCTATGTGTCTTAGTTTTATCTAAGTAAAGATTTGCTTAAAAAAATTGTTACATTTTCTTCTTCGTGTAACTTAATTTTAACATTTAAGAAACAGACCAAAACTTAAGCAAATCGCTCTTAAAATTATTCGAGAATGCTTTTAAATAATTATCTATTGTTAATAATACTTCCTGTTTTTCAATATAACATTGTCAATGAGATCATGCGATAGTTTGTGTTTTGTTTAGTAATTATCTTATGAATCAACTAAACAAAAAAAATCATCACGAAACTTCTGGCGCTATAAAAAACACTAACATGAATTTCAAATGTGTTGAGCATTAGTGATGTAATTACTTAGTAATTGGTCAAGTTGTGGAAAATTTTCTTTGATGTAATAAGTAGTACTATTCTATTGCGCATGCGTCCAAATGCGTTCATGTTTTAAGTTTCTAAAATAAAATTTAAGTTTCTATTGTTTTATTCAAACCCTGACCTTTTTATTTAAGATTTGGATACTAATGAGCATAAATGTTAGAACTTATGTCTTGTAACCCATATGCGGAAGACAGATAGTTGACAAACATGATTTTTTGAAAACATTTTCAAAGACCCCAGTGATTTTTGTACACAATACATCCTAAAAATAAATTAATCAAAGCTCCAAGTCCTTAGCCTCTTGAATTATGTTGCCAACGCGATGAGATTTTTCTATAAAATTTTTGGTGCATAAAAATGTATTACAAGTATTTGATGGGACTTAGGATTAATTATTTTAGAGAATAAGTTACAAGCCACTTCAAATAAGTCTTGTTATATCCTCAATATACATTTCTAATTCCCTAGAGTAACTTCGAGGTTGGAGGTTCAATAACAGTTGACGAACCGTGCAATAAACCCTTTTTCAATTAAAAAATAATCATTGAAATTGGATGATAATTGGTAAATGTATCGCGTAACATTAATACGAGTTGAAAGCCTCCTTCTTTTTGAAGTCAGTTTTTTTGGAGATAAAGTGATGAGTCGAGCAAGTCGTGTGCTTGGTGGTAAGCGACACGCCTGCCCATTACAACACAATGTCATACCAAACCTGCTAGGCTCTGAGCTTCGCTTATCACCCTAAGATTTAAGATGTTATATCGTAAGTAAATAAAAAACCCTTCAAACCGGAACACAGTAACTGGCAATGTAGTGGTACCACTCCTGACGGCCTCTGCATAAAAGTCCTACCACTTAAAAACATCGGTTAATATATGAAGAGTATTTTCCACTTCTGTCGAGTTATTAAGGACTTAAGCTTCATTTATAATAGTTACTAAGGTTAAAATTTGCTTACTTCACAATGTAACTAATGAATCATCTCTTTACACGTAGTGCAACAAAATTAGCATACCGGTCGTTCAATCTAACCGTCCTTGTATCTCTTGCATACTTGTTTTGTTCAGATTATGATTTGAGCATGCCGTCGTCCAATATTGGCCATATGGGCTAGCAACGATTTGCAAGTGTAAAATTGAGATAAGCATAAATAAATATAATTTTAACTATTGATCGTATTGAGTTTTATTTAGTTTTTCCTAAAAAAAGGTTCTAATAAATTTCAAGAATATACTATGCATGTCATGAAACTAACGGCCAATCTTCACGAACAATAAGAAGAAGAATGGATGTATCTTGTATCCAAAAAAAATATATATATAAGTTTCATATCGATATGAATCCGAAACTTTATTTCTTTTCTTAATAGGCCAGGAGACAATCGAGTAAGCTGTTCACTTGATGGTAAGCGATTGCGTCAAGGGACATGCAAATGCGTTGTTGGCCTTTAAGGAATTGTAGTAGAATTTCCGGGAAAAAAGTGAATTGTCTTACATCGAGAACTGAGCAGCAAGATTCGAAAAACTCACGTGGAATAATCGATAAAAATGCAAAAAACGAATAACGTTGTTAGTCATGAATCAAAAAAAAAATTACAATGGTGATAGAAATATAAAGTTTTTTCCCTTACAGTGTCAATGATAAAAAATGAATCAAAGGTTTTTTTTATGTTCTAAAGTGACGAGACGAGCAAGACGTGCGCCTGATGGTATGCGTCACGCCTACCTATAACAACACAGTACCTAACACTCAGAGTTAGCTCTGTGCTGCACTCGTCACCCAGAGATATTAGATGGTCTATCTCTTTGCCCAGTAATATCACTGGCATCATTGCCCTTCAAACCGGAACACAGTAGTGCTTACACACTACGGCTTGGCGGCAGAATATCATGGCAATGCAGTGGTCTGGCAACCCAGTCGGACTCTGCAAGAGTCCTACCACTCCCAACTTCAACGATTTTCGTTTTCATTTAAATATCGCAAGATAACATTAAAATGCAGAACCAGACTCGACAGTATAAATAAACTGTTCCCATTTCTGAGCCCGAAGCCTTCTTAGAGGAGCGGATCTAATTCTTTAATTATAAAATGCAAATTCAGCAAAATCCGCGATGACAATCGATGCCCCCCGAGGGACGTTTATGGGGTGGAAAGTTGATAGAGCACTAAACAGTTTCAGCAAAATGTCGGAGGATTTAGGTTGCGCTGTTTAATAGGCATTGTGCTTGGAATCGTTCCCATTAAGAACATTTGATATGATAAGGTCACCATAGAATATCGGTGACAATAACAATCATAACCAACTTCACAATTTTTCAAGAACAATATTTTGCAGCAGCTACAATGTAGGTGAACTTTATGCAAAGTATTTTTATTGGTATGTAAACATATTTGTATTTTAAAGGTATGTCAATATATCTTCTTATAATCGCTGAAATTTACTCAAAAATGAACTCACGATTCTATAATGAAATCTTCTACTTGATCTGTTACTATAACTTATTATCTATATATTCATTACATATAGTAAAAATATATAAATGAAATCAAAAAAGCTCTGTATTTTATTTTTTGAATAAGTAATTTATACAAATATTGAACAAGTCACTATTATTTAAATTATTTCATCAAAACTTTATATATGAAATTTTAATTGCGTATGCATATTATATTATATATTTGATGATTGCATTGCATACGCAATTTTTACCATATATTTAATTAACTTTTGTAATGATTTTCATATACTCGTAAATGCAGTATGATTGTTGAATCCATACTAAAGAGTCAGAAATTACTAATTTAAATATAATTTGTTTTGATAGTGCTGATCCAAATGAAACTGAATGTTGCAATATATTATAATAGGTTGGCGAAAAAGTCTTGCCGCATATAGTATGCATAAACTAGTAATAAAATCCCCGATATCATTAAAAAGTTTAAATTTTAAAGGAGATTCCGAATTCAAATTAGGAAAATGCGTGATTTTCATTTGTTTTTCTTACTGTGAAAATGAGTGAATCTAATGAAGAAATTCGATACATTTTAAAATTTTATTACAAAAAACATTGTGAAGTTTATGGACCTAGTGCAGTTTCTGTGAGAGTAGCACAAATTTGGTTTAAGCGTTTTTAGTCCGGAAATTTTGATGTCAAAAATGTACGTCGCTCTGGTCGCCCTGTTAGGGATAAAATGGATGTCATTTTTGAAAAACTGGAGTAAGATTGGCATATCGGTAGTTACGACATAGCTGAAGAACTAGGGATTGACCATAAAGCAGTTTTGGCGCATTTGAAAAAAGCTGTGTACACAAAAAGTTGGATATTTGGTTACCTCACGAGCTCACTGAAACATAATGAAACGTGTACTCATTTGTGATTCTTTATTACGGCGTAATGAAACCCAAGCATTTCTGAAGAAGCTTATAACTGGTGATGAAAAGTGGATCACGTACGACAAGAACGTGTGAAATAGGTCATAGTCAAAGGTTGGTCAGACTTCACAGACTGTGGCGAAACCCGGGTTAACTCTCAACAAGGTGATGCTGTGTGTATGGTGGCATTGGAACGGCATTATTCATTATGAGCTGTTACCGCCAGGCAGGACCATCTATTCTGGACTCTACTGCGAACAACTGATGAGATTAAAGTACGAAGTTGAGAGAAAGCTACCAGAATTAATCAATAGAAGGGGTGTGGTTTTTCATAATGATAACGCTAGACCTCACACATCTTTACCACTCAGCAAAAATTAAAAGAGTTTGACTGGGAGGTGTTTATGCACCTGCCGTATAGTCTTGACCTTGCACCTTCAGATTTCCACCTGTTTCGGTCTCTTTAGAATTCTTTAGGCAGTGTCAAGTTAACATCACGCGAGGACTGCCAAAACCACTTGTCGCGATTTTTTGATCAGAAGCCCCAAAATTTCTATAGCAATGGGATCATGTCCCTACCTACAAGATGGGAAAAAGTTATCGAACAAAACGCTTTAACGCTATAATAAGAAAGCTGTAAAACTTTCGAAAAATTGACGAAAATATAATAAAATAAAGTCTGTATTCGGAACGTAAATGCGTCACTTTACTGCAAAACCGATTGATACGACAAACGTATTGTTGCCGACGCAATATTGAAGTAAAGGAACACCCAATATAGTGCTATTCAAAAGAATTGCCCGCGTGATATTGGATGTTACGCGATACGGCGGCATTCCCGCTACATTATTCCACTATTAATACATTTTTATTAGGGTACACTGTACGCTGTTACGATGATCATGAACACGTACATATGGATATGGATTGTAATATACCAGCAAGATGTTGTAACTAGATTTTCCTACTGACGATCAAATTTCACGTTATGTCACAACCTAAGCCACAACCAAAGCAGGCATTAAAAATGATACCCCTTTTCTAATATTGTGTAATTATTAATATTTATATACTGCCATGTATTATATAAGGGTGTTTAACATTTAAAATCATAAATTTCATGATGTGAATGTCAATTTCAAATGTTTTGTTGTTTTGAATATAGTTTCATAGTCCTTTATTAATCTATATATTATCTTTATAAATAAAATTAGCTGAAGGTCACCGGCCACCTCACTCACCAGACGAAACGCGGAAGTATAAATACTTCCACTTCACGCCGATTTTCTGCGATTTTTACGCAGTTACTTTACCATTAGGTCTTAATGGCCGTGTACTACACATAAGTAACATGGTTCTAAAGCGAACTATCGACGTTCGTTTCAACTGATCAGATGAACTGTGCAGTTGCAACTGACATCCCTAGAGTCTACTCAGGTTGAGTTTTTACAGCTGTTATCTCTTTGGGCTTGAAGTAAAATGGTAACGGAATCACATCCTTAGTGGTAGGACTCTCCTACAGAGTCGATATGGGTTGGTACCACTGCATTGCCATTTTTTCAACCACCAAACAGTAAGGCGTAAGCACTATTGTGTTCCGGTCCAAATGGCTATGATGTACTAGTGTAATTACTGGGCATAGAGATTAAACATCTTAAATCTCTGGGTGACGAGCACAGCGCAGCTTCCAGTTACCATGAGGCGCACTGCTTGCTTGTCTCGTCACTGTATCTATTATAATTATAAAAATAATCACATGAATTCATTGGATGACGCTGTGACAACGATTGGACTATTGTTCATTTTGAAAAAAGTAAGAAAGAACTTACTATTGTTATTGTATTAGATCGTAGCAGAAAAATTGTGGTCACCTTCAATGACAATTTGCCAAATCTGACAACTACCCAATTTTTAGCTACATAACTTTAAATTTGACTGCAAAGTTTGAACTGTACAGTTTGATCTTATAGAAGATTATCTTACACACCATATAAGTTCAGTTAAGCAATTCGACTGTACAGTTAAAACTGAACGTCTGTAGTCCGCTTATGTATATGAACTATTGTCGGTGTGAAAATCATAAAATATTTGAACGGCTATAGACTCGTTTCGTTATTGGTTCTGCAGAATGCGCCCACTGGGATATCGTCCGCAGTAATTCAATGCGATTTGGTTTAATAATTAACCGTAACGTTGGAGTGTCGAAGATTTAACTTGAATACAATATGTCTGATTGCATATTCCATACACTTTTATATAATACTTGCAAAAATATAAAAATAATTTATTATATGACTCAATAATACAATTAAATCCAAATTGGGATATAC
>DWGO01000734.1:0-11106 GCA_018247635.1 Eurytides dolicaon deicoon
CGAGCTTAGACATAGTTTAGTTGTAATAATTAAGTTCATTAATTTTGTACTTTTGTATTAATTAAAATATTTCAAATCAATTCGGTTTTTTTTAAGACCTTCGGTTGCGACCTCTATAATTAGGTATATAAGTTAATTGTAAACGTAAACAGTTGATTTAACCAAATCGTTGATTCAACGCCTATAACTAATGGGCTTTAATTATTGTTAAAAGATTGTAAATCGCTTTACCCAGCAATTGCGCTGGAATCATTGCCCTTTAAACTAGAAATAATGATTACACTATATTTGCCGGCAGATTTACTGACAATGTAGTGGTCCATTCTACAATGTAGATTCGTCATTTTTAAACAAAAAAATTAACATTATTTTATTTTTGTGTGGTAATACCGTCAGCCATGCGGCTATTCGTCAAAAGAGGCCCACGAGCAAACGACTCATGGTTATCGGTTACAGGAAAAGCAATGTATTTGGTGCGCGACGACAACACAAATCTCCCCGATGCAAATTCGCAACCCCCGTTGACGTGTTTAACGCTAGGTGGACAACATAACTAACTGGGAGGAGCAAGACGTGATCCAAAGGCCCTTGGAAGAAGAATTTAACGTAGACGTAAATGGCAATCGATGAAAAACCTAATCGGATTAAGGTTTTGGCGTTTAAGCGGACAGGCACATGACGATATCGTGCATAGGCTGCGAATCATGGAACTCGTGTTCGTCAGCGGATGTGCTGTAACTTACACAATGCGTAACGCATTACGTTACGCACCTTCACAATTGCTTAGAAAGGGCGGTAGCGTGTCTTAACAGCGCCGTTGACTCGTCATTTCTAATTGCTTGTCCTTTAGAAAACGCGCGTAGCACGTGCAAATAAATTATAGCGCGTGTTAATCTTTCTTACTAACAGGTCTGAAATGGTTTTTAATTTTTCATAATATCTTTCATTTCTCAACGCAAATATAAAAAGAAAAAGATGTGTTTTAAAACAAAATTATTGACAACTTATTTCCTAATAAATTGTAAAGTTTATGCAAAATAGAAACAGTAATGATACAAAACAACTCAAATTTACATAATTGTAATTCTTAAATAATTAATTTACGCATTTTTATGTGAACAAATTTTATAACTTTACAATGTGTTGCCATTGAATGTTTGGTTTCCATAAATAAAATTTTAAAAAAATTCCTTTGACTTTTGGTTTTGGATATGCCGGTTCCATGTGCAATGTATGTTTTTTTAAGAAAATCGATGATTTGATCAGATATATTTAACTCAAGTCAGTCAAGCTACTTAAAAAAATAGTAACCTGATTGGCATGGTTTACTCGGTCATTGTTTTATATCATAATTCTAAAATTTATTACAAACGTGTGTCATTAATAAATTCTCCGAAGTAATGTGTTAAAAGACGGAGGTTATATTGTTTGTATATATAATATACCTCGTCTAGTTTTTATATTATAAATCATGGATTCGCCAGTATCGGCGTTTGCAATTTACAAAGCCACAAAACAATCTACACCAAAACGAGATAAAAAGAAGAAGAAAAAGGTGTCTTTATCGCCTAAACCACTGCCATCAAGAATTGACGAAAACGTTATGAAAAATATAGCCCAAAAAGTTAAACGAAAACAGAAAAAGTTAAAGGAGACCAAGAATATTATAAAAAAGAAGATTCACAAGAAGAAGGTAAAGAAGATAAGCAAAAACGACAGCTTAAATAGTTCAACTATAGAGGCAAATGAAGAACCATATAATTCTGAATCTTCTAAAACTGAGGACATTCCAGCACTTATTCCAATTTCCTCCAACAATGGCTATCATCATCCAGACAAGGATGAAGTCTTTTCGAATTCAAGTGATGGTTACATTGAATTTAATCCTGTAACTACAGACAGTTGTGAAGAAGGTCTGAAAATATTCAGATGGATGATTGCACCATACAACTCCAATGACTTCTTTAATAGTATCTGGGAAAAGAAACCTTTACACATAACTAGAAACAAGCCCAAGTACTACAATGATATTATATCAACTCCACTTATTGATAATATGCTGCGTACAGAAAATATTCAGTTTACTAAAAATATTGACATCACATCATATGTTGATGGAAAAAGAGAAACACATAATCCTGAAGGAAGGGCTTATCCCTACTTAGTGTGGGATTACTATCTAAATGGTTGCAGTATAAGATTATTAAATCCTCAGACTTATATGCCTAAATTACATCTTCTTAATGCAACACTGCAAGAATATTTCAATTCATTTGTAGGTGCAAATGCTTACTTGACACCACCAGACAGCCAAGGCTTTGCACCACATTATGATGACATAGAAGCATTCATTTTGCAAGCAGAAGGTAAAAAACTTTGGAAAATATACAAGCCTAGGGAAGAAAATGAAATATTGCCAAGAACATCATCAAAGAATTTTTGTGAAGATGAAATTGGGGAACCAATTTTGGAAGTGACATTGAATGCAGGAGACCTACTATACTTTCCACGTGGATACATTCACCAAGCAGTGACAATTGATGGTGAACATTCACTTCATATCACAGTGAGCATGTATCAAAAGCATTCATGGGCTGACCTTTTCGAAAAATTGGTCCCTGCTGCTTTACAGATTGCCATCAATGAAAATGTAGACTTTAGACAAGGACTTCCGTTTGACATATATGATAATTTTGGACTAGTCCACTCGGATGCTGGCACACCAAGGAAAATAGAGCTTGAAGAATACATCAAAAATCTCTTTTATAAAATAAAAAATCATCTACCCATAGATGAAGCTGTAGACCAGATGAGTAAAAATTACCAACATGATGCTTTACCTCCCATTCTAACTGATGTTGAAAGATCATGTACTGTGTATGGGGACACAGATGTTATGGTTGAAAATGGGAAAGTTATAAATAGAGTTGAAATGGCCCTTGATACAAGAATAAGATTATTACGCAAAAACATATTAAGAATGGTATCAGAAGACTCCATTAGGTTGTATTATTATGCTGAGAATTCATTAGAGTATCATGGCAACGATTTGTCATTTTTAGAAATTGAAGATGAATTGGCACCTGCTATAGAAACGTTAATAACTTCTTACCCAGAATATGTTACTGTGGAGAATCTTGACGCACCAAATGATGCTGATAAAATACAAATAGCTGATGCCCTGTGGGGTAGAGGCTTGGTTATCACTGAGTACCCATTAGTAATTGTATCTGATGATTAAAAAAACCTAATATGCAACACTAGATTATTGTGGTAGAATAAATTGATGTTTTTTTGTTTAAAAGTGAATAAGAATGCAAAACAAAACATTTATTATAAGTACAAAACATTTGTGATGCACACAAAAAAATGTACATAAAAAGCTGGCCTTAATGGTGTATTATGGCTAAAAGGTTTTAGGTGTTATTTGTCTTTTAGTTATAATTATTAGGAAAAAACTTATCTTTATACAAAATAAGAACATTTTTATAGGTAAGAAAACATGTAATAAAAATTTCATTTTTCATTAGGAAAAAAATCTAACTTAGTAATATAATATTTTTTTATATGTTAAAATAAATCAGTGATTTGTAGTCTCCTGTTTCCTTTTAATTGTAAGATGAATATATAAGATTATAAAGCTGATTTATCCCTAGTAGTAGATACAATACACTATTTAAATAGATAGTCATGTCACAGCTGCAATAACTACCCACCAAATCATTTTACAATCTTAAGATGATTTGCTATTGTCGACATGACTTTTGGACTTTTATAGATTGATATAATCATTGAATTAATTTGTTAAGGTAGATAATTGGTAGAATAAACTGCCAAAGATGTTTTTGCCAGAAACCTCGGCATGAACCTTTTTTTTACAAGTCATGTGCCTGATGGTAAATGTCATGCCTGCTCAATAACAACACAGTACCACACAAAGCATGCTTGAGTCTATGCTGCGTTCGTCTCCCTGAGTCTTTGCCCTGTAATTATACTGACATTACCCTTAAGCCAGAACACAGTAATGCTTACACACTACTGCTTGGTGGCAGAATAACTAGCAATGCAGTGGTCCCGCACCAGTCAGACTGCAAGAGTCCTACCACAATAATCTTATGGTGGTAGGAGTCTTTATACACTTATTTTATATTTGGACTTATTGGTGACCTAATGACCTAAATGTATACCATAATCTTAAGTATGCATTTCAGCTGTTATCTATAAGTTAGTCTTAATTCTATTATCAAGCATCAGCCTAATCAAGAAGATACATGGTTAGAATGTGTTATCCTTAAAATAAATTTATTTAAAAATTACTGTCCAACTGTTAAGAAGTTAATTTAATTATGTAAATTTGTTTTACTCTCAAAATCAATAGAAAGTTATAAATTTATACAATTTTATAAATCAACTGAAAAAGTAGTTTAACTATTTTCCTTTATTAAATGCAGTGTCTTCTGCAATGCACTTTTACTTGCATGATTCATTCTTATGTATGAGAAAATTGTGGAGTTTAAGGATGAAGGAAATGATAATAGAAAATAAAATAATTTGGTATCATGTTACAAACTTTAATGTCAAAATGTATGGGTAATTGAGCATCTCATTATTTTTCTTTTTTGCAGGGTACAAGTATGATTTATTTAGATCACACATAACTATTGTCAGTAATAATATACATAGGGTAAATTAAAAATACACAAATTAATAAAATTTTAGGCTCTTAAAAATGTTGAGGCCACAAACATGAATGCTTATACATTAATGCTAATGTTATCCCAATATCCAATTTATGAAAATTATGGCAAGATAGGATTGTATACCCATGCTCAAATAATTTTATAGCTTCCCCTTAAAATAATTGTTGTAATTACATTGCTGAAAATTTGTGTTAATCATGTTAGTTAAATGTAATGCACTGTAGTAACTTTTTTTGTATACAAATAAATGTAAATTTACATGATTAGACTGTCTAAATTATTATATACTGAGAGTTTGTCTAAATCAAGCAAAACATACCTTTTATTCATTTATTATGTGTTTTAAACAGTAAACATTGTGTGTGGCAACTTTCTTTTATTTAAATACCAGGTAAATATCATTTTCATATATGATTCATCCATTACATATCAGTTTACATTAAAATTACACTCCTATAATAGCTTTGACATCTATCTGTATTTGTATATAATGACATTGTTGCTTTTAGCTTATGCACTGTAGAAATCGCTACATCAGATCACTGAACCCATGGAAATGCTAAGTTTCCACAAGTTGGATATTGACATCTATTACTTAGGGTAAGAGGCCCATCTAGATATTATGTCACCGATTCAGACAGAGATGATGATAGCACAAAGTGTAACATTATGTGATAATGTATATAATAACTTGTAGTCCTTTTTTTAATTAATAATTTATAAACTTAAAGTATTACTAAAAACCAGGAGGAGGCCATATAAATGTTCACACATGTAGCAATAAGGAAGAGGATTTAAGAAATTTTAATATTTAAAATATAAGGTAATAAAATCCAATTGCAACAAGATGGCAATTGCTGAGGGATAAACTGCTTAAATTTTTAGGTTTAAAAATATAAAAGTTATGACATAATTTATGGGTAATCAAATTCACTTGTTATAATATATTATTATTGTAAATTACTTGAGATTTAGATGCTTGTGTCATTATTTCCACCTTTGTAAGTTATGACAATGATGTGAGAAAATTAATGTAACTTGCAACATATTAAAAGGCACCCATGATTTTTAAAAAAAAATTTCAAATTTATACAGCAACTTTAGTTTTGTGTTCTTGAGCTTCCATATTTGATTTTGAGGAACATTTGAACCTTTTTTTAACTTCATTATTTAAACCTTCCCTATTTCTAGATATTTCAATTGCATAGAATTGTACTCTTGGCACTAAAATTGTATTCTGTTCAGAATAATCACCATTGGTATCTGCTCTCAACAGTGTGCCAAAGCTATAATCTTCAACAATATTTTTAAACTTCTCACAGAACATCCTCCAACGGGCTTTGTTTGCACTATTTTTTATTTCGTTTTCATTTATATTTTTCACATCCATATCAGGAAAATCTTGTCTGAAGTGTGTATATATAAGGTCATCATGAGGTGTGAGACACAGCCATCTTGTATCTACAGAACAAAGAACCTGAAAGTAAACCCAAAATTATATTAAATGCTACTACTGGTAGTAGTTGTACCAATATTACCAATAGCTAACAGCATAAGATTGATATAAATCATATCTGATTTATAAAAATCAGTCAAAATTATTAAATATTAAGAACTATTTTCACAAGAGTCACAAGAGCGGCAATAACATGGTTAAAACTAGTTTTGCATAAAATACAATTAAGTCAAGATTAGTTGACCGTCTACAAAATGAGTCAACACCCGAGAAATCAGTATTTATTTTGTTTTATTTAAACATAATTATAATTTCTGTAAAAGAGCGACGACAAAAGTAAATTTTTACTAACATTAAAATATATATCGCTGTGCTCCATTGCTTTGGCCGCCCACAGGTGCTCCAAAGTTTCGTCATTTCCAAATTCTTCGGCTGGTCTCGTTAAAACCTCCTAAAATATAAAAAGTTATAAGAAATCTGTATATATATGGTTAAATGAGTTATAAAAACAATAGCACTGACCATAGCGGCAATAATAAGTATGAAAGTAGAAGTCGGAAAATGCTTTAGTTAAAAAAAAATTTCAACGAATTTATTATAAAACCAATATTTCAGTTTGCTTACTAGCACTCCGTAAATTATTGGTTTATGTACAAAATAACCTATGAAAAACCTATATATGAGTTAAGATTGAAAATTGAAAGGTTTCCATATGCAATACTAGGGATAGCGTTAAACTAACGAGCTTTTAACGAGTAAGTTATAAACGGACTAATACCGTTTATACATTATGCGTCCACATATGTCCCTACATAATGTAAAGTTCAAATATTTAACTTCTAACTCTTTCTTAAAATATGTACAATGGTGTGCCACAATAATTTATATAACAAACTTTCTTCTTCAATCTTTAATTCATATAACGTTTTTGTTAAAGTATTTAATTGTTGACCCAAGATATTATTAACAAAAAAAGCTAATATAATAATAACGGTTTTTTTAAGCGATAGACCGTTTATATAATGAATAAATTTCATGGTTGTTATTCAGTACAGTAAATATTTAAATGAAATCAAAGATAACAAAAAATCACATAAAGCAAATTGTTAGTTAGTGAAATTTTCTCATTACTTGTTATTTCATTGTCAAAGATAAGTGTTTGTAAAAAGTCTAATTTAATAAGCTCAATTTCATTTGAATAATAATTAATGCATGTACGTGATTATTTATTTTATTAGTTTAAATAAATTAAAAATAATTCAAGCCACGTACATATTGAGTTATTAAAGAGATAACTCAAAATAAACTAAAAAATCTAGATAAAAGTTAGCAAATTACCGAATTTGATTCCATAAAAGATTAGCATAGTTTTGTTCTTAAAGGTTTTAATGTTACAAAACGATAATCGTAAAAAAATATTTTATTGAACTTTGGCGAAATGCATTTAAAAAACAACTAAAGTTGAATAAAAATAGTATTGTTTAACACTAATATGGAGACAAGTAGTATTTATTCCTAATCTGAGTTGAATTCAGAATTTACATATTGCATTTACCAAAGCAACTGCTTTTAATTATCAAAATAGTTTTTTTATTGCTTTAAATAAATGAGAGAAAACATTATAATCTAAATAAATGTGATTAAGATAAAAAATCCGTATTTTTTTACCGTTAAAATAAAATTGAACGCAGGATTCCTTCTTGACCGGAGCGAGACATTATTATGTGGTCAGATAATGTGAGAAAGAGATGGAAATTCTCGGAAAAATTCGTTTGAACTTCGTTTCATACAACGTATTCATTGGACAACAGAAAAAGAGGGTGGCGCATGCGCGTTATGCCGACGCCATCTCTAAACTACTGTGCATAATACTTGTTGAAAGATTTCGATAATCTAAGCCAAACTTAGTATTAATTAATTTGTAGTTCAGTGTTAATAATGTAATGACTTTACCACTTGTGAGAAAGTGTACGTTTTGTGTGACTGACGTTTATGCATTCGAGCCCTCCATCTACGGTGATCGGAATCTTACGGAAGTTTCTTAGTTATAGCAACGCATATTTTTTTGCGGCTACTTGGCCGCAGTTGCTACGCACACGCAGATATTTCATGTGCTTTTGACGACAAAATTGTTACTGGTAACTTTTCAAAGCTCCATCGTATCTTGTAATCATCTTAGATAATAGAAAGTAGCGGTAAAGGCGGGCTATGTTGCGTTCGCGTTCTTACCCGCGTACGCCTATACATAGACACAGGTTGTGTTATGTATGAATTATTGTTTTGGGTCAAAGACATCGTAGAGTCTTAACGTGCTGCAACAACAGTGTCGTTGACGCATTACCTTTATGTTTCAGTGTGATCGCCTGAAAATCGCGTCGAGTTTTGTCGTCGTTTGATATGAATTCTGCTTTAAAGCCGGTGCTGCCCCAGCCGGGGGTCCCGCAGCCGGGCGGTCAGTCGAGCCCTGCGAAAGGCAACGTGGCAAGCGCCAATCACGCCGTCGGTCTGCCACAGGGTGCACAAAACTCCCTGCATCACGGAAACAACAGTGCCAGCCTAGTCGGGCAGAATTTGATACACCACGTAAACGCACCGCAACCCCCAGCTCACGCTGTTCCCTCTATGGCACCGGTGACGGCCAATATGGCGCAAATGGCACAGAACATGAGTCACCATGGAAACCTGTCACATGTCACTCAAAACTCAATTCCGCCTCCTAGCCCTAGCAAAAGTGCAACAACTGGTGCTCCCCTTAGCTTAGTACAAGATAAGGCCAACACTTCACAACCACTTGCTTTGACAAGAACGCCTGAGAAAAAGGAGCCTGATTCCAGTAGTCATGCAAATGGTACCATAGAGTCAACAAAGTCAGGTTCAAGTCCACCAACGCAACTTAAGCCCCAGAACCCTGAGTGCAATAAAGATAAGCAAGATATTGCAAAGACCTCACCAAGCACACCTAAACCACCTGAAAAATCTGTGGAGAAGATAGCAAATGCCCAGTGCACACCACAAAAAAGTGATTCTCCAAATCAAGTTAATCAGACTGATGGTCCTGCTCAACCTAAAGTGGCAACAGCTAATGAACCTCCAGAAAAATCACCTTCAAAGCCAACTGAGCTTAAACCAGCCCCTCCAGCCGATGTAGCTCCAGTGCAGAGTGACAACAAACCAATACCTGAAGCAGCTAATGACAGTCAAGACAAAGCGGCCATAGCCCAGGTTCAAGAACAGCCAGAAAGTCCTAAACCTGATTCACCCACTAAAACAGAAGAGAAAACACTAGAGCCTAGTGAAAAACCACCACAGGTTGAAGAGAAAAAGGAAGAGGTCAAGGAAGACAATATTGAATTGCCTAAACAAGAAGAAGAAACTGAGAAGATACAAAAACAAGAGGAAAAAGTGGAAGAGAAAAAACCAGAAGTCAAAACTCCTGCAAAACCTGAAGCAAAACCCACACCAAAATCAACAATGAAACTTGCAACGGTTACTCCACCAATGAGAAAGAGAAGGCAGTTATCACCGACTAAATCTAATGATGGAGTCACACCAGCTAAGAAGTCATTGGATGGAGATGCCATGGCAGATACAAGAATTAAAAGGAATAGGACTAAAGTGAGTATCAGATGTTGAATTTATTTATTATGCGACAGTTATGATTCCTCCAAATAACTGGTATAGTTTTGGTGTATTAAAGAAGTGTAATTTAATTTCCAATTAGTTTAAGGAAAACCGAACATTTTATTAAAAGTTAATTGCATTAAAACAGAAAAAAACAATCTCGCGTGTCGTTCGTAAAATTTGGCGGGAAAGTAAACATCGCTTTATACCTAGTACAAAATATTTACTTGCAATAGATTGGATAAAGATTTAATTTTGCATTTCAAAAGTTTTTAGTTAAGTCATAGTTCAAAACAAAATAAAAAACAATTTGTGTAATTTTTAATAAAAATAACTTTCAGGATGATACTAAATAAAAAGTAGGCTATAACAATTTTTTTCGGTATGGCAAACTTTTGTTTTCAAGCTAATTCTTAAATTTCCATAGTTTTATACATTTTTTGTCTATTCCAATTGAAAAATAGTTCTAATTTAAGTATATATTTCATATTCAATGTTCTTTCCTACATTAATCATCAATGTATGTAGGTTAGATTTTTATAATACCAATGTTACTTTCTGTCATCTTTAGGGGAAATAATCAAACCTATATAAAAGTAACAATAGAACATACAATATTAAGAATTTTTTCTCAACAATCTCATGATGCACCCTTGTTAAAAGTGATATTGTATGTTTCTTTCTTTCAACTACTCTGATATTATTTTTGGGGAGGGCAGAGGAAAAAAGATAAATTATATTTTATAGTTATTAAAAATTGCAAAGCAAAATAAGCAAAGGGAAATGATTTCTCAATTATTTATTTTGATATTTCAAAAGGCTTTAAATACTAACAAAAAATGTTGGCTGTAAAAAGTATCATACTTATATCAATAAATAATGTATCTTGTTTCAGCTTTAGCTTTTTTCAGCTATTAAAATAGTCATGTGTAATGTCGATTTAGGAATATAATACATTCTAAACTTAATATTAAATAAGTACTAACTTCTTACATTCCTTTGTTTTAAGGTTGCTTAAATTTTATGCAACATTGCTAAGTTACAATTTTCAATACCATGATAGTAAAAAGTAGTGCAGTATTAAAAAAAAAGATAACACACAGGTCATTGAACCTGTAATGAACATTTAAAATGTGTTACAATTGAATTGATAATTAATTATTAGATTATATTTTTATGTAACTTATTTGTGTAGTTTAATGTTAGTAAAATAGTAGATATTCATTTCTAAGTAGGTCTTAAGAAAATGGTAGAAAAAATCTCAGTTCAACACATAATTTAGGATAATTTACTGGCTGGCATGGTGAAATATTCTGCAAAGTATTGATC
>DWGO01000735.1:0-11104 GCA_018247635.1 Eurytides dolicaon deicoon
CACAAAGCCAATCCAGTTATGTGTAGCACTGTGTTGTTATAGGCGTGTCGTCTTCCCCCTTCTATTTTAATTACCGAATTTTGTGTATAGAATATTACGCAATAATGTTGAAAATATATTAAGTTATACAAATAAAAAGTGTACATTTGTCTGTTTTTTGTTCTATCCTCTTAAATCCAATTTTTGTTGCAGAAAACATATAGATTTTTATCCGTTAGCCGGTTGGCATCCGAGTAAACGAAACTGCTCGAGTTTCACAAGCGTTGCCCACACCGTTTCGAGCGAGCGGTGTCGTGAAGCGTTGCGTCGCGTTGCGCAGTGTTGCAACCTAGTGTGTCCACAATCTTATCTCGCGTGTCCGCTACCTATGCAACGCTGTGGGCAATATCGGAAATCGTAAAGTTGCAATTCGTCGCTTTCGTATTACCTGTAGGGTTTTTAGTTTTTTTTTAGATTTTTGATGTGACAAGCTAGGTAGTCGTGCGCCAGATGATAAGCGACACCTAACAACACCACAGAGGGTGCTTGGCTCTGTGATACACTCGTCACCTAGAGATATGATTGTCTATCTCTTTGCCCTGTAATTACGCTGGTATCAATGCTCTTCAAATCGGAACTCTTACGTACTTACACAGTACTGCCTGGCGGCACAATAACTGGCAACGCCACCGCCTCGAGCGGACTCTGCAAGAGTCCACTTCAGTACTTTAACTTTGAATTTCTCTATAAACTTGAACATAATAGTCGCTAGTTCTGAATTAGAATCCACGACAACATATTACGACTCCATCTTCCACAAATCCACCCGCGAAGCCACATTTGATACGTTGATATATGCAAAACAATATGAGATTTCGTCGCTCGTCAAATTTCGCGGCACAGATTCGAACCCGTTCCCCCGCGCACTACAGTTACGCCGGCCTCTGTGCTTTAGAAAAACGTTGGGCATCGGGAGAATTAGCATATTTATTCAGCTGCCCGGCGTGTAACCGAGAGGCGTGTTATCTCGCCTTTTTCTCACTATTAGGCTAACGGTAGTTTCGACGTCTCGACGGCGGACGGTCAGATTTTTGATTGAAGACTTGCTTTGAACGTTTTAAATAGATCTTCATTTAAATATGTTCCTTTTTTTTTAACAAAGCACGAAATTTGTGAATTATTCCTATTTCTAACTTAGTTTATCTATAAACGAATTTAGTCTGACGTGTGACGTTTGAGTAACTGTTAAACGATGATCAAACTGGCAAAATTTTCCAAAATTAGTATAATAGTAGTTTAAATCGTAAGTGGTAGGACTCTCTTGCTGAGTGCAAATGAAATGGTACTACTGCATTGCCAGTTGTTCTACCACCTAGTAGTAAACTGAAGTACAGCTGTGTTCTGGTTGAAAAAGAAAAATAGCCGCGTAATTACTGGACATAGAGTTATAACATGTTATACATATATCTGGGTTATGGCTAACAGTTTGAAGGCTAATTAATATATAGACATAACATTTCAAATAAAAATGAATCACGTAATATAACAATCACGAATATACAAAAAAAACAAACGTATTGAAAACTTCCTTTTGCAGGAAGTCGATTTAAAAGAAAGGCCACATGTATTTGCAAAGAAGCGAAGCCGTGAGTGAGCCATATGTATATAAGTATGTGTAGGCTCTACTGCAGACTCTTTTGCAGATTTCTTCTAAGATGCTACCGCTGCGTTGCCAGTGGTTCCACCACTAAACAGTAATTTGTAAGCATTACTGTTTCGATTTGAAGGGCAATGTTATTAGCGTTATTAAGAAGAAAGACCGTCTTATATCTTACGTAATTATCTTATATCAGTGCTTATGTTCTTCTTCTTGGCATTAGAATACCTGGCAATGCAGTACCGCCCCAGACGGCCTCTGCAAAAGAGTCCACTTTGAATACACGCCTTGCGGGAGAGCAAGCGTCACTTGTGTTTTTTTTTGCGAGAAAAAGTGACGAGATGAGCAAGTCGTGCGTCTGATGGTAAGCGTAATGCCTGCCCATAACAACATAGCATCCTTGGTTCTGTGCTGCGCTCGTCACCCAGAAATATTAGATGGTCTATCTCTTTGCCCTGTAATTTCGCTGGCATCATTGCCCTTCAAACTGGACACAGTAGTGCTTACACACTACTGCTTAGCGGCAGAATATGGAAATGCAGTGGTCCGCCCCAGTCGGACTCTACAAGAGTCCTTCCACTTATAAAGAAAAGAACTCACAAATAGAACGTGTATCGCACAAGAAACCTTTTTTTTTTTGTTTTCTTTACCGTTATGTACATAGCAAATCGGCAATTAACAAGTTAACTGTTTTTAACGAGTGTTCTCGTCGTAAAAACGAGGCAGAACTTTTGTAAATTTTTTAAGAGATAAAGTGACAAGACGAGCAAGTTGTGCGCCTGATGGTAAGTGTCACGTCTGCCCATAACAATACAGCACCACACCGCGTGCTTGGCTCTGTGCTGCGCTCGTTACCCACAGAGATGGTCTCTTTCTCTCTCTTTCTCTCTCTCTCATAAAGTACACTCTGAACCGGTTTTTCTGCGGTGGACAGGGAGGATCTACATAGCAAGTCTGCAACTAACCAGTTAACTGTTTTTGTTGAGTAGTATACTCGTCATAAAAACGTTTTAACGGCAGAATTTTTTGTCAATTAATAGTTTTACTTTCCTCTTAATTTTCAACTCCTACATCTTAACCTAACATTACATCTTTTACGCAGGTCGAAAATACAAGGCCTGGGATTGTACGCAGCCAAAGATTTGGAGAAACATACCATGGTCATAGAATATATTGGCGAAATAATTCGCTCTGAACTATCGGAGATACGCGAGAAACAATACGAAGCCAAGGTAAAAACTTTTTATGCACTTACATTTTACTTTTTTTATTTATGAAAGTAAGTAAAATATGATAAATATTGTAAAATTATAAGTACAGAGTAGTACTTTACCTATAAAGAATCGATTACCATACGCTCACAAAAATGTATATATTTTTGTCTGTAGTATTTATAACTAATTTCATTTATTTTAAACTTTAGTGGATAGTTTTTAAGACATTAAAGAAGTTGTTCAATGTTACGAGGGAAAGGGACCTCCCAAAATCATCGGAAACTGTTTTATTTGCATTATTCTTCAGAACATTGTTGGTTACATCATACAGAATCAGCTATTTAACTCTTAGCACGAAATATTTTTTTTGAAAACATTTCCATCTGTCTGCTATGATGGTAAGCATCACGCCTACCCATAACAACAAAGTACCACACATAGGACGCTTGGCTCTGTGCGGCGCTCGTCGCCCAGAGATATAAAATGATCTATTTCTTTCCACCCCCCTTTCTCTCTGAAAGTGATATATGATTTGTGTTAATGTTAGAACCGGGGCATCTACATGTTCCGTCTGGACGAGAGACGCGTGGTAGACGCGACGCTGAGCGGTGGATTGGCTCGTTACATCAACCACTCGTGCCAGCCCAACTGCGTGGCCGAGACCGTCGAGGTGGACCGACACCTGCGCATCATCATATTCGCCAAGCGACGGATCACACGCGGCGAGGAGGTAAAACAATTCAAAAAACCCTTACCACCTACGTTTTGTAGCCTTTTTCCCTGCCTTTTTCCCACACGTCGAGTCACTAACCTAACAGTTGTACGGAAGGTCTGCTGTGTTCTGGTTTGAAAGACAATTATGCCAGCGTAATTACTGAGGCGTAATTAGTAAGTAGGTAGAAGGTCTTAAATCTCTGTGTGACGAACTCCAGAATCAACATAATACGTACTTCTCTTCTATATAGTCCATACTGCAAGGGTTCTGGCTGGAGTTACTTTACGGCCGGCTGCTTTCCTAACGCAAACTAAGGTATGGTAATATATAATAGATTTGTTTAAAACCACACTTTATAGTTAATCAAACTAGGAAGTAAACAATAATTCTTAGTATAAGAATAAAAATACTGACGAGAAAATTAATGTCACTGTTCCAAAAGCGTGGGTTGTGCTTTGTACGACATGTTTCAACTATTTCGGCATATCTATATGAAATAGTAAAAAATTATAATGATTGATATCAAGCACGGATACATATATAATCGGACAGTTAAAAGTGGGTAAAAATCAAATAAAGAATTCAAAGATTCCGTTACATACATACATACGGGTCAACCTTGTATAAGCGTGACAAAAACGTTTACTACCGTATGATAATAATAATAATATAATAATATCACGGGACATCTCACACAAGGCCATCTGATCCCTAACTAGGCAGAGTCTGTACTATGGTGACCAGACAACTGATATACAAACATATATTTTAAATGCATACTTATATAGATAAATAAACATCCAAACATAGAACAACTATCTCTGCTCATCGCTGAAATATTTTGTCCTGGGTGGGAATCGAACCTACTACATTCGGCGTTGCAGTCAGAAACACTAACCACTACACCAACAGGCTAATATCATCATCATCTGCCTTTTCCCCCTTATAGAGAATTTCTAAAGAAGAAGACTCAACTTCAATACAATACGTACTTCTCTTCCATATAGTACCATACTGCAAAGTTTTTTTTTCAGTCGGATGCCTTCCTAACGCCAACCAATCTCGTATGGTAATATATAATATATTTTAAAAAGAACTAGGTTTTGGTAGATCAAAATGTGTAGAATTAAATAAATTAACTCGTATATGGGATAGCTATTGTATTGTATACCGTACTTTGTTTTTGTTTTCTAAGAGTAGCTGTGAGCAAGCAACACTTCTCAGTAGAACTCAGCATTGCAACAGTAACATCCATACGGAGTGCTTTAAAAGGTCTTTTTGAATAAATATGTCTTGATTTGACTTGATATTTCAATGAATTTAAAAAAGTCGACTGCCATAAGGATTTTTTTGAACCCTCGCAATATGGCGCCCGTAATCTATCCATCATATTTATATTTTAACTGTAGTATGTGTGTCACTGGCGCAACTGTGACGAATCTAACGATGTATTTAATATTTACATATTATAGTTTAGCAAATGCTGTTGAATAGATGTTATGTTAAATAGATTTAAGAGTAATATATAATCATACAAATATACATACATCTATTCCTTTTGCGCTGGTTCTAAACGAGCACGAGGCCTTCGCGTCTTAGAAAACGCGCCATTTTTTATTTTAAACATATCGTTGTTATTAAGCGGTAATTTTAAAATCACACATCACTTAGTGGCAGATATTAGCAGAGACACGAGATTTGTATTTACCAACACTCTAAAATTTATAGGATATAAGAATACTTAGATAATACTCTACATTGAAATATAAAACTTTCAATAAATTGTACATTTTTAAAAGTGGTAGGATTCTTTTGCAAAGTCCGCCAAAGAGTGGTGCATGCTATGTTCCGATTTGAAGGACAATGTTGCCAGCATAATTACTGGGCATAGAAATAGAAGATCTTAAATCTCTGTGTGACAAGCGTAGCGCAGAGCCAAGAAAGTTCTGCGTGGTACTGTTTGGTTATGTTATGGGTAGGAGTATCGCCTACTATCAGTATTTGCTCGTATTTAAAAAAAAGAATCATAATTATTTACTAATACTTTTGCTCAACAGCTAGCGTACGACTACAAGTTCGACATTGAGGACGACGCTCACAAGATAATGTGCATGTGCGGCGCTCCCAACTGCCGCAAATGGATGAACTGAATGGGCCGTGCAAGAAGATTGCGCAATCTCAGATCGATCAGCGAACAGAATCGCTTCACTCTGCCCATTGTATAGGCTATGAAGTTAGTTTCATGTACCAAAGTGATTTTTACACCATGTAAATTAGACGAATATTTTTAACATAACAATTAATTACGTAATGGACTCACTTTTTTATAAACTGACTAATGTGATCTTACATTATCAACAAGACAATATCTACAGAGTTTTACACAATATTTTCTCTCGTTTAACAGTAATTTTTGTAACTCAATTTAGAGATCGAATACGAGAAACGATGAAAGTAATCAGACATTTTGTACATAGTGTTAAGTGATATAAATCATTGTTATATTTTGACGATTTAGATGTGAGAATATTTCCGCGAGGGTGGGTGGTGTATTGTTTTTAAAATGTAATTATGGTTTTTCATGTATTCTATGGATATTCTAAATAGCATCTAATTTCTATTGACATTTTAAGAATTCATTATGGAGATATTTATTTACTATTTGTATGAATGATTTTCGTACCGACAAGAAGCATGATATAATTATTAGATATATGTAGCGGGGTGTGTTTTAGTCTCACCCTTCTTACCCAATGATTGTTGTTGCTAGTGTCGTTTCGATCATCTCAGTGGTGTATAATTAATTAGGTTAATTTACAAAATACACGAGTCTGCATTTAGTACGCGTAACACGAGTCTTTTTGTTTTTTTGTTTTTCGTAGTGACTTAACGTAATGCCACATTGTGCCTGATCCATTTTGTATGTCTATATAAAAGTCGTAGTTTAATACCGCGGAACACCACTCAACGCCTTCTGTAGGGTACTTGAATGTGTGTCTGTATTTGTGTAGCCTATCTGATGGGACTTTTGTCATGTGTTGGCGATGTCTGATCTTGGCGCACCGAATACAAAATGCGAATTATACGTACGAACAGGGTTCAATAGTCACGATCATGTTGATTTGCGATCTCTGATAACTATAAAAATCGATTTAAAACTCGAAAAGTTATTGTGCTGTAAATGTGATGTTAAGTTATCGAAAACTAGCGAAATATCGCCACCCGACTATAAGTTCCTAGGTTATTTTAGAAGAGTCCGCTAAAGTGAGTGCGATGGCTTCAATTCAAAAACCTCACCGTACGAATCGTTCGTCGCAGATTGACAATTCCATACGATATAATGTAGTGTCGGCATTACATATTAGCGCTCCACAAGATCAGCGACGCGACCTTCTGACGTTTAACGTGACATCTAAAATTTCGTGCGTGTACAGTAGATAGTATAATTTTTATAGCAATGTAGAGTAGAGCGCGATACCTCACGTTTAAGCCATGGGGGGAAAGGGGGGTTAGTTAGGACGAGTTGTTTGCGTCGCGTAGTCATTTGTGCTTCGGAAGCTATGGTTTGTAGTATGCAATAGAGGGTGTGTAATTGGAAATGTTTACTTTGTTTATATTTAAGGGCGTGACCCAAGTGTAAGTTTCTGATAGCACCGCATTCAACGGACGCGGCAAGCGGGACTGCTAAAAAACATTGTTCTAAGTCAATTGTAAATTATTGTTACGAATTTAATCTTAAAACTGACAGGACTCATTTTTCATCGAAGTATTGTCACATTCTGTTTTCATAAACTTGTTATTACTTACTGTATCTGTCTAAGTCCGCTTGCTGCATTGGTGGGATGGTATAATAAAAGCAAACGAGCGTTTTCGTTTTTGTACTAAATTTAATCTGAACAGTAAATTATTGAAATAGAACTAGAGAGTTTGAACCACTTTAAAACGATGCATTTTATCGTAACATAATACAATAATTGTGATGGATGCGTAAATTAGCCAATAGTAATACTGTGGCGTGACTACGTTCTTTTTCATTTTTTTTTTCGTTCGACAAATTGGTACATCAAATGTTACAACCTTTGCAACTGTCTCATATCAGAGATATATTTTTTTTGTCTACTTTTTATGTATTTTAATCGTGTAGTATTTTGGTTTATCGTACGATAGTGATTTGTTTGCAAGAGGTCGCCTTCTGTGTGCGTCATTTCATGCAATGTAATTTTAAGTGTTAAATGTGCAATACCATATCTCGGATTCAGTTTGTAAATAAGAAAGCCAGTGGATATGAGAGATGTTTGAATAATCATGTATTAGTTTTATAACAATATAATGCATTGTTTTTAGTTAAAGCGATATGGCATCGCTTTTCCATCAAATTATTTATTAAAAGCATTCCCATTTGTAAACAATAACTGACAATTATTTCATTCAAGGAAATTGTGTATTTGTAAAATTATTTCTTTAGAAATATCTTTATATACTAAATATTTTTATCACATTATTTTCTTTTCATTAAACTTTTGATTAGTATGGTTGTTTTTATTATCCCTCCGTAATTAATTATTCCTATAAGACCAAAGGTAATCATAATTACCTTTGGCAAACCATCATATGTTTTTGTGTATGTACTCTACAAACATTTAATCAAAAAAAAGTTATAGTGCAAGTATTCAATTAACCATTTCCAACACCAGAGCAAAAACGTACGCCCGTGCCCTCCATGCCAAGCTCCAAATTTCTTAATATCCATATATTAATTTGTTTAATGCAATTAAATCAATTAAATAAAAGAAAGCTTCAATTTTTAACCCTTTAACAGCCATCGCCATGAAATTGCGGGTTTTATGAATAAAACACTACGCGTCATGAAAAAAATCATGTCATCAAAAAAATGTATAATATACTTTGCTTTTATATATCTCAGTAAAATGCCTCTTAATACTGTATATTTAACAGTACTCGATATATATTTTAGGTAATTAAATGAAGTAATTAATAGTTCTTACTTCGTGATACATCTAAATATGTATCTGCTTCGCCAAACACGTGATTTGATGTAGATTAGTGTTATACTACTTAGGAAACTGATGCTAAATTAAAAAAAAAACAATTAGTTTTATATTAAATCATCAACTAAACATTAATTCAAATTTCAAAGATTTTTAACAATTTAAGTATATGGATGCCGTATTATGACTTGGCGGTTAAAAGGTTAAATACACTGTTGCCCAAAAATTAAAGGACCTCTTGTAAAAAAATTGTTTTAAATACTGGTAATAGATAACAAATCTGTACACCTGCAAATTTAAATATCATTAAGGAATGAAGCCATCCTTTTGTACAATCTTTGTTATACTTTTTTTATGGAGTAAGAGGCAAACGAGCGAGCGGGTCACCTGATGATAAGTGATCACCGCTGCCCATGGACATTCGCAATATCAAGGGACGCAAATGCGTTGCCGGCCTTTAAGATGATAATAATCTCTCTTCTCCCTAGGCCCCTAAGTCGCATCGGCCCGAAAATACCGCTGGCGGCAACTTGTTCCAAAGGTTTGATGCACGAGTAAGAAATTGCCGTTAGAAGCGCACGGTTGTGGATTTCCAGTCATCAAGATGGAAGCGATGGTATCTGGCAGTTTGCCGCGTTGAGCAGTGGCGAAATTCAACAGCAGGTGTTAGTCCGAAAAATTCCTTAGAGCACTCCCCATGGTACATTCTATATAATACGCAGAGAGAAGAAACTTCTCTGCGTAGGGCCAAGGAACAAGCCGATCGGAAAGGACCTCGTCAACGATTCGAATCGCTCTACGTTGGATGCGGTCAAAAGGAAGGAGCTGGTATTAGAGTGCCCCAGCCCAGAGATGAGAACAGTATTCCACGTGCGGCCGGACTTGCGCCTCATAAAGTTGGAGGTGGTGGGCCGATTAAATTTTATTGAACTAAATTTAGTCGGCCCCAGTTAGAGATTTTACATAATAAAATCTCGACTTCAGATACAAGTTTGTCCCGGCACTCTTCGACGTGTTTCTGAGAAATATTTGCCCGAAATTAACAAGAAAAAGCGTCTGCTAATTTCACTAAATTTTTCAGTAAATGATGTTATTTTTTTTAAATATAAATGAATTGTGTTGAAGAATATTTCTATACGAGGCGATAATATTCTTATACGAGGCGTTTCAAAGGGTCGCTCAGAGCTCTGCGCATCACGAAATTAAATTATGACGCCGAATAAAAATTATAGCGCGATCGACACATCTTGATTTGATTTTGATAAATAATATATAACATTTATATTTCAAAGTTTGGTAAGAATATTTTTTAAAACAACGAAATTTTTTTTTCTGGGGTGGGATGTTCTGATCAAGAGTATATGTTTGTTTTTACATACATTTATGTTTTTAACACCAAACATGTACGTATTACACATATTCGTGTTTTAAGTTCTAGAAAAATTAGTACGATTTTTACGATTCTTTTTTCTTTTGCTTAAGTTTTATCAAAATTAATTGTATTCTGAGAAATTTCGTATTCATTTTACTTAAAACAACAAAATAACAATTAAAACAAATTAAAACTGTCTTCAAAATTCAATAAAATAAAAAAAAGGAATAATAATTTGGTATGCCTGCAAATTCTTTTTGACGTTGGTACTTTTTATTTACACGTATAAGCAGAAAAAACTCGATAATGTTCTTATTTTCAGGTTATCGAATCAGTTGTACAACCCGAAACTGTTGTGGAGGTCGAAGAGTTTTAATTGGAGGTTTAATAAGTGCATTACTAGATAATCTACTGCCGAACAATAGTTTGTAAGCACTACTACTGTATTCCGGTTTGAAGGGCAATGCTGTTAGGGATATTACAGGACAAAAGATAGAAAATCTAATATCTCTGGGTGACGAGCGCAGCAGAGAGCTAAGCAGGCTTCGTTTGGTACTGTGTTGCTATGGGCAAGCGTGACGCATACCATTAGGCGCATGACTTGCCCGTCTTGACACTTTATCTCGTAAAAACAAGTATGATATATAAGTAAACAATGAATGTTATCATTTATGTAATTTTATCGACCATCAAAATAACAGAATAATAATATTAATTTGGCAGTATACGAATAACGATATAGACGATATAATAACGACGAATAAAAAATTGCCTATGAAATGGAAAAAATTACTCGAGACGATATATTTTGCGTAAATGACATGAAACACACATTATTAGAATATTAAAATGAGTGATTTTTGCTTAAAATATTGTAATAATATTATTGTAATGTAAGATATATTTTATCTCAATTTTTATAATAAGCGTTATTATTGTCCATCCATTCAACTCGTAGTAGATATTCTATTCACATATCTTACGTCTCTTCCTTGATCTTTATTTAGTAGTTAGTGTCTCTTTTATTTCGGTATTACAAAAAATTAATAAATACATTTAGTAAAAACCAAAGTATCGTTTTCAACATAGTTTAGTTTTACTATAATCGCCATGCAACACACTATGTACGCACGCAGTTACGCGCGCGATGGTGTGAGC
>DWGO01000736.1:0-11102 GCA_018247635.1 Eurytides dolicaon deicoon
ATATAGGCAAATATAGCGAACAGACTACATATTTACACCTATATTGTACCTAAATTTACAAATGTTTATAAATAAATAAATAAACAAACAATGAACGTTTTCTTTCATCTTATTTAAAGTTTTTATAAAAAATATTATAACAATAAAATTTAGCTTTCCGTTCGTCTCCTTCGTAACAACTTTGATAAGGTCAAACTTTAGAGTCCTAATATGCTTAAAAAGGTGTTCCTACAAAGTTGTCTCTTCACTAATAAGTATTTAGATTACAATAAAAAGCCTTGGTTTCCATGGTGAATATGTTAATCAACAGTTTTAAACTTCCAATATTTTCCACACAAAGCTTCTCTATTTTATGTCTTTGCTCTTCAAGTAACAGAAAAGACAAAAAATAGAGAAGACATAAAGAAATTTTTTCATGAACTCCACATTTATAGAAGAAGGAGCGGTAGAAGAGGAGGTGCCTGAAGATGTGAAACCTTCAGAAACAACGGAAGCAGCTGAAGATGAACCAGAGGCTGCTACCGAAGAACCAGAAGACACAGAAGGAGAAGAAAGTGAGATTAAATTCTTTATTTAACCTAGTAAGATTCAATTCAGTGATGTTTTAGTCATACAATATGACATTAATCAACAAAATTAACAGTTAAATAAATAAAATAAGTTTCCTCTGTTTTCAAATACATTCTTATTTGTTGGGTTTACCTTTTTTAATATTATAAATCAGAAAGTGTGTTTGTTTTACTTTCGCGGGATATATGATCCAAAACCAAAACCTACGTCATGCAAAACGTAGTTACATCTAACGCATGTATCATAATTATGATATATACATATGTAAATATTTGATTAACACATATATTTTAGAAGAAGAACCTGTGGCTAAAGTAGAATCGGTGGAAGAAGTGCTTACCATAAAACCACGAGTCAGGAAGTTGGCCAACCAATTCAACTTCTGCGAACGTGCTGCATTGACTTACGTTTTTCCGCGTAGGGTGGGTATTTTGAATCAACATTTTTGTCATTCATTATTAGTTCAAATATTTTAAATTACAAACAATATGATTATTTTAAGACATTCATTTAAACATTTTATAATAATGTAGTCTTTGAAAATACTTAACCTAACTTTCTATTATAAAATTATAATACTTAATCTAATAATTTCCAAATTCTAGACACAAATTCCTTCCCGCTGCACACAAATGTTGTTATATGTATATACTTACGACTACGTCCCAAAGACAAATTTATTTTTCTCTCTTAGTTGGTAAATCTCCCGTTAAATTGTACTACTACATTCAAGTCACCTTTCTATCATTATATGCTAAATGTTTGAAGCAGTCATTCCGCTGGCAATATTTCCATTCAACACACCAGTGCTTAAACATTATTGCTTGGTGGTAGTATGACTGGCTTAAATTGGATCATTAACTTGAGTTAAATATTTCAATGCTGACTTTCACTTTAAAGTAAAGGAAATCGTGCGGCGAGATTTTTCTTATCATAATATTTTACACTAATCAATTTCTTTCCAAGTCCGTTGAAACGCAGACAGTGCCCCCGCCAAGAGCTAATTACGGATCAACCGCCTTACAGTGCATAATTTTTGATTATTACCAAGAGGACTACGCAAAGAAAATGCGCGAAAAAGAGGAGGAAAAACCTAAACGGGTAATATTTTTCAGTATAATTTTTTTTTTATTTCTTAATAGAATCTTCTAAATGCTACAAGATATTTATCCAAATAAATGGGATAAATATCTTGTAGCATTTAAAAAGGGTATTGACATTGTATGTGTCTGTGAAAAGAACATTTTTAGTATGTTTTGTATTTATAACAAACTTTATTTTATGTGCACCTACCTTACCTTCTCTGGACCACCATAAGGTTGACTGGCAGAGAATGCCTTTGGCATTAGGTTCGCCTGTTGTACAGTTATTTGTGCTAAAAGTGTAAATAAATAAATATTTTCATTATATCTATTATCAGCCGACCTACACCTCTGCTACATCTCTGTATTAGCTTATGCACTTATAACGCCTTGGTAACATAACCGTAGCGTACGTAAAGACGGTACTACGCGTTTTATTACATTTCAGGGATCTTAAAAACTTCAGAATAGATTAAGATAAAATATACCCCAAATTTTTAAGTCAAAGAAGCTTTATATTGATATAAATTTATTAACTTTTCTTAAGACGTTCTTAAATATATGCTACAATAAATACAAACACCCCATATTTTTTGTTATACGAATGCAAATAAATTACATGCAACCTGTGTCCCAGTGTTTTTTTTTTCTTTGTATCTTCTTTGTTGCAATTAAAAATGCTATTGCAAGAATCTTTCTTCTTTTTCCTGTTGTTTTTTTCTTATGTTACAACATAACTTGGAGTTTAGTTTGTTAACAGTGTTAATGTTATCTTATCTACTACTATGAACATAATATATCTATTTTAGAATCGCAAAATTTAAAAAAATACTTGCAATGAATTTTTGCCTTCTTTTGTCATTGCGGCGTATTGTGTTATTTGTTAGATTAAGAATCGATAGACATTAAAATAAATAACTCCTAAGCAATATTATGTTTATATTCTATTATGATGTAATTTATAGTACAATTATTTATCGTAGTCACTACAATTATGGATTCTTTTCTCTGCCTAGCTTCGCAAGAAAGAAGCGAAACACGCAAAGACTGCACAGCAAATTCATGACGAGCAGCTTGCGCAGCGCATCCGCGAAGCTTGGGCCATACTCGAACGTCTCGTTAATCAAAACATCTATGACGACATCGGTAAACGATCATTTATAATATCTATATAACATTGGCTTAACATAGTAATAAAAAAGCAAAGTAATGACTGAAATGACAATATTTCCCACGTAAGTTGTATCTTCAAAATCCAATTTTACAAGCACAAATTTATGGCATCAACTTTGGGGTCCATTACATGCACTAAAAACAATCATCAAAATAGTTTGACAATTGGCGGTGAGTTTGAAATATCATAGAACATATGTATATATGTATGTACATATAACAAAAAAAATGATTAAGTCTGTTTAAAAGAAAAAATTAAAAATAAATGTCCACGCGGAAGAAAAGAAAAATATATGACATTTTTTGAGATAATAAAATTTTTCAAATGTCAGGCCCGATTTTATAGTAACCATGGAAGTTTTATTTGGCATAAGTTTGAAATCTTTGGCGATTTTATTTAAGAAAATCATCGATAAGTTAAAAGCACAATACACACCATATCATTGCATGTCAGAAGTTTCAAAATAACATTTTATTCCGAGGCTTCATTTATATTATTAGTATAGCATTTAAAATCCTATCTCTAGTCATTTAGTGTCCTAAAGGTATAGCGTCGTTGTTGGCTATTGTGCGGAGAAATAAATAGCCGTTAATTGAATAGCTATATTTTAATTATATACATAAAGGTTCATAAAAAGCACAAGAAGGTAGGCACAGAAGTAGAAAGTCTATAGATATCACAAGATGAGTCTAGAAGGCAGTATTAACAGAATAAACTAAGATAGGAAGCGCGAATTTATTAGTTTTATATATCGAGTATAAGATTTGAGTTCAACAAATATTGTACTGTTTCATGGAAGAAAGATATATTAACTATTATATTTTAGTAACAGCAACGCTTATTAATAAATATTATGTGTATGTCGTTATCTCATGAACTTTAAAAGAAAAACCCTCTGAATATTTGGAAAGCTTTGATGATTATTTTAAAGACAATTTCCATTTTAATTCACCTATAGTACAATATAAATAAAACAATAAAAATAATATAGTACAATTTTCATATTTAGTTCATTGTCATAAAAATATTAATAACGTTTTCATATTACGAGTATCCTAGGTGACACTGAAGACGTCTTGTTGTTTTATGATCAAGGATGTAAGAAGTGTTAATTAAGCTCATTGAGTTAAAACTAACTTCAGTTTTTTAGTTAACTGTTTATTTAGTTCCAAATGCTGTTGTGGGCATTGATTGCCCTTCACTGGCCAACTTTGTCGCTTACCATCAGGCGCAAAACTTGCGCGTATAGTGACGATCTATTTAAATAACTCAAGTAGAAACCTTTTACATCGCAGGTAAGTAAAAAGTTTTTTTTTATTTTTAGTTTAAAGTTTTTTTTCCAAGTGGTAGGACTCTTGCACAGTCCGACTGGGGAGGTACCACTGCATTGCTAGATATTCTGCCGCCAAGCAGAAATATGTAAACACTACTGTGTTCCGGTTTGAAGGGCAATGATGCCAGTGCAATTACAGAGCAAAGAGATAGACCATCTAATACGTCTAATCTCCGTGTGAGGAACGCAGCACAGAGCCAAACACGCTCTGTGTGGTACTCTGTTGTTATGGGCAGGCGACACGCTTACCATCAGGCGCATGACTTGCTCGTCTCGTCACTTTATGTCGTAAAAAAATAAATTGGATCCATTAAGCATAACTAAACGGCAGGACTCTTTTGCAGCGTCCGTCTAAGGATGTACTGCCGCCAAGTTAATGGTAATTGATCGCTCGTAATCTCGCTGGTAATCCAACTTGCGGAAACTTAGCATTTCCACTAGTTCGGTGATCCGATGAAGCTTTATAGAGCCGCATAGGCTAAAAGCGACAACGTCAGTTTTTACATAAAAAAGATATAGGTACCGCTGCTTTGCCTGTTATTTTACCGGAACACGTCAGCATTACCGTGATCCGGTTTGAAAGGTAATGTTGTAACTGAAATAATTCGGCGTAGAGATATAACAACTTAAATCTCCAGGTGACGAGCATAGCGCAGGGCCAAGGAGATTCTGTTTGGTACTGCGTTATGAAAAAGTTTATAATAACAATTTTGTAGGCGTATTAAGAAAAATTGATCTAAAATTGTATCAAGAACTTGGCTATAATGTATTACTAGTTATCGTAATTGGTAACGTGTTTAAAAATAAAGTTTCAAATATAAGCTATAGACATATATATTATTATATGTCTATAGCTTATATAGACATATATATTATAACTTCAATTCAGTTTGATGGAAAATTTAGCGCCGTTCGTTTCTCAAATTGTCGCATGCACTCCGTCCTATAATGTTGGACAAATGGCTTACGCGTTGACCAAGCTTCGAGCTATTGTTCGCGAGCGATTTGTCACGGAGGGAGGGGCGCATTCGCTACTGTTGTCTCCGCAGGCTACCGCTGACACCACCAAACGGGCCATTATTCTTCTACGTATGATATTTTCACAGCGAAATTTGCCATATCTATGATGGTTTCTTAATAATAACATACAATTTTGACAATGAAACAAATGAAATTATCTTTTCCTCTTCAAAACATAAGTTTCAAAACTTGAAGCTATAAAGCTTCAAGTTAATTCGATAGATTTAAATAAATAATAGAAATATTTATTATATTTCATACAACAAATTAACCTAAATATTAATATAAAAATCTAAATATAAATATACTATGTTATTATTGCGATGCAAAATAATATTTAATTACAGTTGTTATTTCCACTATGTGATATAATAATAGAATATTAAATAATAATAGAAACTAATTAAACCTTACGGACAAGAATTCAGTACTTTAGAAATTATTAATCCCACCTATGAGTTATGGTGCTCAGGATTTGATGAAGAATTTCAAAGTCATTTTTAAACTGAGGTCCATCACCGTTACCGTTTTTTGGCTAAAGACGTAAGAGAGGCGCCCTAATTTTACATATGCCTACATAGATATGCGCTTTCGCAAATATTTCGTTGCACTGCAATAACGTAATAAGCCTATCCGCATTCAAAATTCATTGTATAGTGTCCCCGTGCTATACTATTATACTTCCGCTGCGAGTGCAAAGCAATTATTGTGTAGTAAATTGAAATGAAAATTAATTTATTAAGTAAGAGGACCGAATTTGGCTTTTTATACGAGATAAACATGGCTACTGTATGTTATTTATTGCTGTGCTACAAACTAATAATACTCTTGCTATTACTCTTTACATACTCCAACTATCTTTATTCAGGTATCTTTTGAAGTATAAACAAATTATTAAGGCAAAAATGTTTTAACGTTATCATACATTCGAACGCTTTATACCGTATGAATTTATGAAACAAAAATACTTCTTTTTTAATAACCTGCTCTTCCTCATTATATTTTTCGCGCCAACAAGTTGGTAAGTAAAGAAATTAAAATGGAAGGTAACGCAATATCTGCTACAACTTTTAATTTGTTGACCCTGCTCAAAACATACTTGTTAACCCATTGCTCTAATTAAATAACGTTAATTCTTAATGCCATATGACCATGTACTAAAATTATATATCCGTAAGCTTTTTATACTTTTTTAAACTGCACAATATTTTCTTTACCGTTATTTTAGCATGCGTTTTGTTTAACATCATGTGCATATAATCTGTCTATCAGTTTACAATGTTTTATTCTTAATAATAATATAGTTCAACATACTAGCTGGCAATGTAAATCTTGTAAAGTAATATAGACGATTCGACCTACTAGCTGACTTAGTTGTCTTACTGTTTTTGAAGGAGATAAGTTGACTAAACGAGCAATTCGTCTGCCTGACAGTAAGCGAAGTGTCTGCCTACAAGACAGTGTCACACAGAAGCTGCTTGTGAAACCCCAGACAGACTCTTCAAAAGGCCTTTTCTATTTATAAATCATAGGTGAGCGTTTCTAACATTATGCCATAACAAGTCCACAAAACCTTTGTACGACATTTTTAACGAGTTCACATATGTACATACAGGATACAGAAAGTATTAGTATTAACCGTTGACTGCTCTTCTACCGTGAAGCAGTAACGTGTAGGAATTACTCTGTTTTGATGTAAAGGGCAATATATCCAGAGTCATTACTGAAAATAAAAAGATACCATCTCATGAAACATTAAAGAAATCGCAGCACAATGTCAAACAGTTTTAAGTCCGGCGATACGAAATGTCACTTCCTAACCTAATTTATTAAAAAAAAGCATGTGGCAATATGAACATTTAGTTAAATTTATGAGTAACCATCAAGTGCGCAACAACAAGCGTGTCGTTACTCAGTGCCATAAAATTACAATAAATTCTTTTTTGAACGTGACAATATATGACTTGAGGCGTGCTGCCGCCAAGGGCATCTTATTTCAGTCGTTTTAGACTCGGACAATAATGGGGTCCTGTCATAAAGCACGGATGAGCACTAATGAGAAATAATTTAAGACCACAATCAACGGATCCGCTAATTTATCTATATTTAGGTAATCCATATTGGATGGTTGTGGATTTATACGAGTAATTTAGAAGTAGATTTGCTTTAAAAGTTAACAAACAAATATCTATTCTCTGGTCTATTTTCTGGTGACTACAAATCGTAATCAGAGATCTGTATTCGTACACCAATAACTTTTCTTCTTGACGATGAGATTCCACTTTGACGTCAATTTAACTCTGCTTAGCACTGCACTGCGCTCGTCACTTAAAAATAAAAGATAGTCCATCTCTTTGGAAAATGATGTAATTACGCTGACAATATTACCCTTTTAACTAAAACACAGGAGTCGTTACACATTACTGCTCAGTAGTAAAATGCAAAACTTGCAATTCAGTGGTACCAACCCAGGCAAATTCTGATATTGTTTAATGTGTATGTTTCTTTGTGAGAATGATTTAATACTATAACAAATTTTAAAGCTCGAACCGTAATCTATTTATTTCTTTTATGTCTTTTTTACTTTAAGTACATAAGTAGAAAGATTTTTGTAACACATAATCGTAGTAGTCATTTATGTTCTTAGTTGGTGTGCCTTAAGAATAAATAAATAAATAGAATTAGTGATAGTCAAATGTCAACGTTCGATTAATTGTTTCCGCACAATATATCACCCTACTCGTGTACAAGTCGTGGCTAACATTTGGCTAGAGACAATTAATTCCCCAATGCGTTCTAATGTTTACTTTTCCTGTGTACCTATCTATAAATTAATCAATTCCATGATGCGTACTATTCCCCATTTACATATAAGTAATTCTTGCTATATTCTTGAAGTTATAAGATGTGGAAGATTTACTATCTTCATTGAGAGCAAACGTTATTTCCGAAAAGAATTTGCAAGCCTTTTCAGCGTTACATTTTCCAGTTGAAGTTTAATTTTAAGGTTTTTATTAAGAGAGTATAATAATTTACTTTGTTCCTTTTGAGATTATGTGTAGGCGTTTCCCATTACAACACAGCCTAGACATTTTTGATGATATATCCCTACGCCCACTAGTTTCTCTGAGACCGTTAGCTCATTATCATTAAATACTTAATAAAAATTGGACATTAATGCCATACGGTACTATATGAGGCAATACTATGGTATTAATGCAGAAGGTCTCTGCGAACTGCCATAGTCTTTTTGCGCTAGATAGATACAACTACCAGCAATTTCACTTCTTTACAATGGATGGAATAGTTGTATACATTAACTTATTTGTAAGAAGAAAAAATATCTCTATCTTCTAAGTGGTAGGACTCTTGCAGAGTCCGACTAGGGCAGTATCACTGCATTGCCAGATAATCTGCCGCCAAGAAGTAGTGTGTAAGCACTACTGTGTTCCGGTTTGATGTCTGCCCATCTTTTATTTGGTTTTCCTTTTCTCCTTTTCTTGTCTCTTGATATCTACTCTGTTAAACGTTTTGTCCATCTATTGTCATTCATCCTACAAATACGACTATGTCCAGCCCACTGCCATTTCAAGTTTTATTCTTCTCCGTACGTCTATTATTTTTTAATTTATCTTTAATGTTTTCGTTACTAATTTTTATTTGAGATCTTTATTTAGAGCATACTTCTATCCATTTTGCGTTGGCAATAAGCAACTCTTTCTTCGTCAAGTAAGTAATTAGATATCAATAAACTTTTAAAATTAATAATATTTTATATATTGCTAGAGTGCCTTGCGGCAAAAATTAGCAAAGTTCATAAGCACGATTATTTTAGTTTTCTTTTATAATCACATAAAACTTAATATACCATTATACGGTACCACTGCATTGCCAGTTACTCTGCCGCCATGCAGTAGTGTCTAAGCACTACTATGTTTAGGTTTGAAGGGTAATGATGCCAACGTAATTACAGGGCAAACAGATAGACCGTCTTATATCTCTGGGTGACGAGGGCAGCCGTGACGCTTACCATCAGCCGCACAAATTGCTCGTCTCGTCACTTTATCTAATAAAATAAAAAATATAGTATTGACATCGGATAAAATAAATTAAGCAGATATAAGCTTATCCTTAATCAACGCCATCTAGCGGTGTCTTAGATTAGTTATTATTGAATGTGGAGAAGTTGGTTTAGTGTCGTATATTGGTCTAAGGGTATCTGCGCCCGATCTTCCTCCGAACGTGTCTGGTATCTGTTGTATCTCGTTATATGAGTAAAGGAAGAGTGAATGTATTTGTCCATAAACCTGCGCCAACTGTAAATATCTTGTGCAGTCATTTGATGGTAGATTGACCATCGCGACCGAAATTCGGTTCAGTATAGCCTACTTAACCGAATTTTGGTCGCGATATTGTTATCTATTCATATTTTTTTATTTTTATTCTGTAAAGACGAGTAAGTAAGACGTAAAACATAAAACTCTGGGATACCTTATCTATAGCAAACAATGACACCTTACTGTGCTTTTCCATTAACGGAAACAATCATCGTCTACTTGACGACAATTCATCCATGTCCATTTTGTCAAAAAAACTAATGAGGTCCATTAAGTTTAAATACTTAGAAGAGTCCTAAGACTTAGAAAAGTCAATAAATATCATTACGGTTTAGAAAATTTACTTAAAGGCAGGCAATAGATATACTTCACTAATTACAATGGCTTACATAATCTAATATCTTAATTAGTACTAGCTTTTATAGCTCTCCATCTTGTTTGCTTTCTACAACGAGAATCATATCGAACATTAGACGAATTTAATTACATTCAACAATTGTTTGTTTTAAGGCAGCTGTTACTACAAATCCACGGGAACTATCAGTTTGTTATTGCGCAACCAAACTAAAGTTAGTCAGGATCAGGTATGTTATCACTATTATATGTATTAAATGTATGAAATGTTAACGATATGGATTTATAAAGAAGCGGTTGAGCCTTGTTACGAAAGACCAATTGATGTCTATGCTAAACTGCTTTTGGGATGTTAAAGAAGCAATATTTTTTTTACAACATAAAGTGTGACGTGACGTCTTTACGTTACACCTATCAACATTTCTCACCACTCTTGTTGTTGTTGACTGAGAGAGAATGTCTACAAGCATTAAGTCCGCCCTTTGTAATCCCTTTTTTTAAGGTGTTTATAGTAAAGAATAAATAAATAAAAAAATAAATAAATTAAGTCATGAGACGAACAAGTTGTGCGCCTAATGGTAAGCGTCACGACAACACTAAACCACAAATAGTGTGCTTGGCTCTATGCTGCGCCCGTCACCCAGAGACATTAGATAGTCTATCTTTTTGCACTCTAATTTCACTGGCATCAATTCCCTTCAAACCGGAACAAGGTACTGCTTGGCGGCAGAATATCTGACAATGCAGTGGTACCGCCCCAGTCGGACTCTGCGGAAGAAACATAATATAGCATAAAGAACTTACTAAACCAAGCACTTGAAGATCATAAAAACTTAAAAATAGAAAAAGACGAACGCATCACAGAGCCAAGTACGCTTTATGTGGAACTATGTTGTTATGGGCAGGCGTGACGCTTACGATCAGGCGCACGACTTGCTCGTCTCGTCACTTTATCTCGTAAAAAATGCTTTAAGTGGAAGAACTGGTTTCTGATACACAGCGTATGCTATTTTGAGAACCAGGCTGCATTAAGTTTTCTTCACAAAACAAAAAATAATTATGTTAATGAAGTAGCCCATAAAATGTATGTTGTAGGGAAAAAACAAATCAATTCTGCTACAGCTGTTGCCTGTTTTAACTTTCTCCGATTTGACTTGTACACCCTGTAACTTAATTAAATAAGGCCAGCTCTTAATGTCTTAATCTTAAAATATTTTTTATGAACTGTGACT
>DWGO01000737.1:0-11102 GCA_018247635.1 Eurytides dolicaon deicoon
CTTTGCTCGCATGACGGCCCACTGGAAGCTTTTACGCGTTTTCGTACTAAAGCTCGGCTATTTCTTAACCTACATCGCTTAGCATGTACCCGTGAGCGGCCGCTTCAAACGAGCTTTGTCGATATGGTTTGATTGTAATGTCACGTGTAATAGCCGAAAACTGTTCGCATTATCGTCACGATACAATTCAATTGCAGTTTGTGTTTCATAATTCAGACATTTCCGTTAGGAAAAAGCTAGGTTGGTTGGGTATTATGTAATGGAACTTAAACATATAACTTCAATGAAACTCTAATTTGTAGGACTCTTGTAGAATCCGCTGATATTAATGCAGTGACATTGTCTGTTATTCTGCAGTGATCCGGTTTGAAAGGCGACGTTGCTAGAATATTGGGTAAAGAGATATACATATGTATAACATCTCTGGGTGTTTTTGTAATAATCTGGTATTGTCGAAATAATTCCAAGAACTTCATAAATTTTACTAATTAAAACATTTTATAATTTTTTTTTATAATTTATTACTTTCAGTTACATTATAATAAGCTTTTCATTAGTTTTTATACTTAGTGCTAAAGTAGATTAATTAAAAGAAAATATATTAAAAGCTTCCCAGGCTAATAGAATATCATTACCAAGTACTTTTTATGAAAATAGTAGTTATAAGATTTTGAAATATTGTAAACTAGCTTTGTCTGTAAAAACTAATTAGATCTTTGTTCTTTAAACGTAATATGTATTGATTTGGTCAATAAAATTATCTGTTTCAGTGTAACGAATTGCAAAAACTACGCAATTATTTTCTCTTAAAATATTTAAGAAACATTTAAAAGAAAATAGTAAAAACTGAATTGCAAATAATTTGTAGTAGACGAAGTACATAATTGGTTTCAAAGAATCTGTTCTTTATATATATATTAGTTTAGGTTATACAGTAACATTACGAACGCGTTAAAAGTAATAATTTCAACAATGATTAATTTGTAATAGCATAAATATGCAATATACAGTAGTGGATAAAAAAGGCTAAAAATTATGATAATGATGATGATGATGATAAATATGCATTGTAAATACAATAATGTACAAATTTGAATTTTAAAATATATTTCAATCATTTGATATGTAGAGATTTTGATTATACTGTTCTTTCATATAAAAGATGGAGACATACTTTTGCGGACTTTTTTTTAAATCTTGAAAAAAAGCAAAAAACCAAACAATTTCACGATTCTATTTATCAAATTAATTGTTTACTAAAGTAGCTCTCTGATGACAGATTATTTGTTGACTTACTACACAATTATAGGTATACTTCGTCCAACACACACGAAATCTTTATATACTATAGCCTGTGCTGTTTTTATGTATGAGCTATAGTATTGTAAATTTTTATCAAAATCCGTCCAGAAGTTATTGTGTGAAGGTACAAAAACCTTCTGGACGGACCAACCTCACAAATATTCACGTTTATTTTATTAGTAGCGTATAACGTTCTCATCAGTAGCCTTGTGATAACAATATTATTTTTTCCTTATTACAAGTCAAATGTTTCTATGAGGTGATGAGCTTGGTATTCAAATTTTCTCTCGCATAGGGTGCAGATATAAAGACCATTCTGTCCGTCTGTACGGGAAGGCGCGAGGGTTGAATCGATTATTCCAATGAACCTTCTGATTGCGCTCCATACTCCGTCTCGTCCCGTATCGTTGAAAGGAGTCGCTTTGTTCTACAATGTGAATGCACTAGTTACTAGTACCTCTCTACATAATTTGTACGCTAGGATAATTATATTCTGCCCCGGAGTTTTACACAAATTGGACTTGGATAAACATTCGGGAATTCTAGCGTTATTTTGGAAATATCGTCTAGGGCAGGGGTGAGCAACCTTTCTAATAAACGGGCCAATTTAAATTTTAAACTTTTTTAGCGGGCCGCACATAAAGTAACACTTAATAATCATTTACAAAACTTTATTTATAATAGGCCATAGAAAGCCCTGCGACACAGTGATGGTATTCTCTAGCGCAGCATGCGTTTTTTTATGTATTATAACGACGCGACGTACCACATAACGAGTGCTTGACTCCGTGCTGCGCTCGTCACCCAGAGATATAAGATGGATCTCTTTGCCCTTTGATTATGCTGGCATCATTGCCCTTCAAACTGGAACACAGTAGTGCTTACACACTACTGCTTGGTGGCAGAATAACTGACAATGCAGTGGTAACGCCCCAGTCGGATTCTGCAAGAGTCCTACCATTTGTACAAATAGTAGATGTTCTATCTCTATACCCAGATGGGCCGAGACTTGATTTGACAGACCTACCACTTATATATTATATATAAATTGAATTGATTCATAGTTTGTATTGTAAGCAAACAAATGTAAATTAGATTAGTCGTGACATAAAATACTTTACAATGTCACGACTAAATCTATCATGTCCTAGTGGAAGAGTTAATGTAATGTATGGACGTTGAGTTTATTTAGGTCGTTGCGAGGTAATTAGTGGGGGTGATCATTCGTCGGGAGCCGGTTGTAGGTCCGATTAGGGTAATGGTCGGTTTTAGCTGACTGATGATCGTCTCACGACACCCGACGTCCATTCATTCGCCCGTTCATTCGTTTGCCGGACTATTTCGGATCGGCCGGCGTCCGGGCCGGATCGAACTTTGTACGAATTTTGTAGTCGCATTTTGGTAATTGTTCAACGACATGTTTAGTTTTTCGTCTACAATTGTGTTTTTTGGTGGATTTTACTTATCAGGTTCGAATTATTGATTATTTTGCTTTAACTTTTTAGTTTTTTTTATCTATAGTTGTTTTTTTTGTCGATTTTATTTTTTTATATTCGAATTTTGATCATTGCTCTGTATATTGTGGAGCGAAATTTATTATAATATTACTGTATTTTTTTTCTTTAAGAAACACGTATGATAGAATGTCGTGCGCCTGATGGTAAGCATCACCCCTGTCCATAACAAGACTGTACCATACAGAGCTTGTTTGGCTCTGCGCTGCGCTCGTCATCAAAATATAAGACCATCTTATATTTTGATGACGAGCGCAGCGCATATCTCTTTGCTCAGTAATTACGCTAACATCATTGGCCTCAGAATAACTGGAAATGCAGTGGTGGTAACCCTAGTCGGACTCTGCAAGACTACTTAGAAAATTTCTTATTTTATCTTTATATTTAAGTTTTATTAGTATTATAAGTTAAACGCATACACACAAAGTCCTTGTATCGTCTTGTATTATTAAATATTTGTCTGTTTTTCCTTAGTTAAAGATATAAAGAACCTAACGTTCTTTATTTCCTATGACTTTGTGCAACAATGTTGTATGTTTCACATCGGTCTTATGAAAGTAGGAAACAGTAAACACCTCCGTAAAACTGTTTGGTGATAACACGTGAAATTTCCCAAGTGCCATGCGAGTATTCCAAACAAAATATAATACCGTATTTAGCGCTAGGCGGCTAAGTCGTATCGTTCACGTCGACCGTCAAATTAGTACTATAAACGAGGCACAATAGGCGCGCGGAGCGATTTCGCAAACTAGCAACACCACGCACGATCGAATCTAGACTTTACAATGATCGAGTTAGAATCGATTATCCCTCGCCATTCGAAATACGTACCGCTCGTAAATTTGAAGAGGCACTCGCCTTTTCAAAACCGAATCGGAATGCCCCGGGAGTGGCGTTCAAATTTAGAATTCGCCCGGCTGCTGAAATATAGCCGTTGTGGACCCTCGAAACGAGGTCCCCTTTATTTTGAACGCCATAAGGTTCATTTTTGAATACCTTCTGTTCGACGCAGACAAAGTTTGCAAACCGGCCAGTACAGATCTTACACTTTATTTTTCGTTGTACCTCTCCGCTCCGAATTGTGATTTAGTTCCAAACTAATATTGGGATTTGTATGGAACTTTTGTGTTTAAGAGTGTATCATTCGGGCAACCGTTATTTGTACACTCCCGTTTCTGAAGTTTCCGGATTAAGATCGAAGGTGGACAAAGTTAGTCAGGGGTAATCAACAATTTATTGTTGACGGTTTTTATGCGACTATTACAAAAAAAATGTGTTTTCTGTTCTTTTATACGTGAGTTTATATTTATTCAGCAATATCTGCTAAACACTTAAATTGGTTTAGTAAGAAAATGATGCCAGCGTAATTACTGGGCATAGAGATATAGGATAAATCTCCAGGTGTCACATTGTGTCAAAGTCTCGTCAAGCTTACTGTTATGACGGAAATGATTCTGTGAAGTATCGTCTGCATCATTTAAAAAATGGGAATGGAGGTATATACCTACTGTATCTATGAGAAAAGGTTATATGTAAAGAAATCTTAAATTCAGATTGTCAACGTTTCAAATACCACAGTGATCATGTTCACGGGATAATTCGGACACTTTTTTTTTGGAGATAAATTGATGAGACGAGCCAGTCCTGTGTCTGATGGTATACGTCACGCCTGCCTATAAAAATACAGTACGTGCTTGGTTTTGCGCTGCGATCGTATCTTTTTTATTTTGTCGCTGACATCGTTTATTTTTAATATTTTTATAATTATTCTCTCTTTGATATATTACGAAAAAGTTAAACTAATAAAAATCGGTCTTTATTACTTAAACCGATAACGTAACTCAGCACCCGTAAAAGTTAAAAGGCCAACATTTCACCCCAACAGTGTTCCAATCTGATTAAGCCTCACTCTGAGCTCCGTTAAATATGAACCTCATTTTAACTGCGCGTTAATCCATGGCTACTGCAGAAAAAAAAGTTAATGTTTAACTTGATGATGGATAAATTTTATCAAGTTTTCTACGGTCGTCGAACCGCAATGTAATAAATTCGATCGTAAGTTTCCCTGATGGCGACGTTCAATTTTATATAGGTTATTTTAATCTGTTTTTTTTTAATCTGTAAACACGTTAAAGCTCGGTCTGTCTCGTGGATACAACTATAAGTAAGTGCTTAAGACAAGCATATATATGACTTGTATATCCCATCATTTAGTTTTTTTTCTTTTGAATAATTCTACTAAGTGGTAGGACTCTTACAGAGTCTGACTGGGGCGGTACCACTGCATGGCCACATATCCTGCCGCCAAGCAGTAGTATGTAAGCACCAGTGTGTTCCGGTTTGAAGGTTGTGTTGTTATGGGCAGGCGTGACGCTTACTATCAGGCGCACGATTTGCTGGTCTCGTCACTTTATATCTTTAAAATAAAACAAATAATAAGCCATAAATGAGATCATCGTCATTGAAGCCACTTTTCAGGATACAGATAAAACAAACCCTTCTTAAACTGACTAGCATATTGTTCCGATCAAAATGATCATCAATACTAATAATTTATTCCCATGTTACTGAGGAGTGTTGATCCTGGTGTATGGTGTTCGTGGCGATGTGACCACATAAATCCATGTGTCGGGAAGTGCGACGACATAGGAGATCTCGATTGCGTTATGGCATTGATTGCCTTGGATTTATTGGTGTTGATGTATCAATTTGCATACATTGCCAATAACTATAGATGAAGATAGTTTGTTCCTGTTAAATATGTTAGAATCCACGTTGATAAAGAAATTATGTGATTCTGCATTTTGATTGTCGCTGTCAACGTTAGGATTAATTTCGAATAGAAAGAGAAAAGAGAAGAAAATTTTAAGCTTAATCTCAAAAATAAAAAATATTTCAACATGATTTCTAATCTAATCTATATAATAAAAATAAATTTAATAAGTTTATTTGAATGGAAAGTTATTTGACGTTGCAACGCACAATTATCTTCTTATACTTTACGTTAGTTGTACTTAGGATTTGTTACTGCATGGAAATAATTATGTACATTGTTCATTTCTAACTTCATCTTCATTCTGTTTGTTTTAAAATTGATTAATAACGAATCAGTTAACCTTTCTAACATTCATAATTTTATTATCACAAAAATAAATAATAAACATCACATGCAATATGGTGTTTAAAAATAATTACCTTTTGACACAAAATGGAAACGGTGCGATTAAACTTTGAATGCAGCCAAGAATGATAATAAAAATGCATTTAGTAGTTTATTTATGAGCTATTGACTTGGTCGACTACCAAGGTTTTTACGGCGCGAGCTGTAAACCCCGAGAGACCTATACGTAACTAAATAATTTATACATTGATTCATGGCAAAAACTTTACGTAGTCGAGTTAAGTGTGTGCACTACGCGATAGAGAGCAAAATCGTTGCATCGTACAGAATCGAGATAAGGTTTACGTTTGATCGCTCTCTGATCTAAGAGTTTACTAAGTTGTTTGAGTATCAAAAGCAGCAGAGGATTCTATACTGCGTGGTCGTAAAAACCACGGTTTTCATTACTCTTTAAGTAGTAAAGGAGTTTTCCGCTGTCTTTTCCAGCGTGCAATGGACGTTACAAAAAAATGTCAAACGTACACTCCGCCCGTCAAGCGATCGAACTGTTCGGGGAAGCTGTAAAACAGTAGTGTTTTAGGGTTGCCAGAGATTTATAGGCTTTCAAGTGGCCGCCTAATAGACATATATTGCATTGCGGTCCAATTTATAGTCTATATTTCTTTTGTTTTCAGCGATATAACGTCAGGTGCGCCGTTTCGGGCCTTTTTAGGCGTAATTAACGTATTCTCTGGCCTTAAATTCCGCCTCGATCGGTTGAATAAAAATAAAAGTAAATTTCATTCGTGGAAGAAGGGAATTTATTGAGTCGACACTAAGGCAAAAAAGCTATTTACAGGCCCGAAATAAAATCCAAACTCAACTACTAGTAAATTAAAAGTTAATCACTTTTTTAAACATTACTTCTTGAAACTTACATTACTGGTCTAGATTAACCGGAATGATGTGATCGCCTCCAGGCTATTTCAAGATTCAAATTGTAAAATTGTAAAAGTAATTTTATAAAAAAAAGAGTTTAAAGTCCCTCTGAGTTTCTTTCGCCTGTTATTCTCAGGACTGAGGCATTTTTCCCGAACAGGTAGTAGAATTTGGTCGTCAAAAAAAGGATTGAAACCAATCCAATTTTGAGTTAAAATTTTGACTGAACTGTTTTTTTTTTTCGATTTGTCTGAAATTTATTCATTCTATAAATTTATTTCCAGGTGTTTTGTTGCAGATTTCTTAGTTGTGTCATAAAAGTCCTGCCACAATACAAAACCGCTGTCACAAATATTTGCCTTAGCCAATTATTATGTCTTTGTCAACGCAGTTTTAACTAGAAACTAATATGTTTTGAAGATATTGAGTAAACGTCAGTAAGAGATAAGTTTTTATACATGTAAAAGTCCAATTTAAGGTCAAAACTTTGTTATTTATATATCAATAATTTTTTAGACATTTAATAATTACCACCCAGCTTATATGATTACCCGAATAATTTATTATTTTATATATCCAGGTTTTTAACTTCCCAATCAACATAAATGTGGCAATCGGGCCATGTATTACTTCTTCTTCTAGTGTTTATTTATGTATACGAAGTATGTCTTCCTGACCGAAATCTGACCATGGCCGCCAATATACAGAGATGACATAACTCTCAAGTAACAAGACTCTATTGCAGTCCTTCTGGCGAGTTATCACTGCATTGCTATCTTTCAATAACAAAAAATGCGCAAGTACTGCTGTGGTCCGGTTTGTAGAGCAATGATGCCAGCATAATTACTGGGCGTAGAGACTGAATATCTTAAATCTCTGGGTGTTAAGCGCAGCATTGTGTTAAGCAGATTTTGTGTTGTGTTGTTATGGACAGGCGTGTTGCTTATCATCAGGCGCATGACTTGGTACAAAAAAAAGTAGACAGGAGATGTTATACCGCAAGTGCAGCGCAGACACAAGTGCTCTCACAATTCCTTTACTCATAGACCCATGGACGGACATTCTGACTTGACCAGAGAGATATAGATAAAGCCTAAGTGCTTGACAAGAAATATAAAACATTGCTTAAACATTTATTAAAACTTTAAGGGACGAATTTATTCATCGAGACATGAGATAACACTTCTATTCAATTTAACTAGAAAATGAATATGATTGACTTCTGACTAGGAATCAAATGAATGAGTTCTTGTATTTACGCTAATACTATACATTATTAAAATAATATTAATTTTCGGATTTTTTCACGTTTTATTGGCGGAAATTAAAATGAAATTGAATAATTTTATCGAGTTAATACTTTTAACGATATTGATGAATTTTAATGGTTCTTTAGCCTCTTTTAAGCAAGTGTTAAAAAGAGTTATAACTCCACAAACTATCCGATAGTGGAGCTTATTTTGTTATTTTTTTTTTATTTTGTGGTAATAATGTCATACCTTGTAAGGACTTATTTTTATAATCTACTCTTACTATTATAATTATCTTTTTGTTCAATATTTTCATGTTTAACTTATATTTAATTTTCTAGTAGATTGTAAGTTCGTGTGCGTTTATTGTTCTTATATAATATTGCATGCTGTTTTCACATCGAGTACACTTCAGCTACATCTATGTTTCTCTGTGTATGTTTGTATCGTAAGTTATTTTTGTAGTCAGGTTTGTGAAATAAAAAAAAACTTGTAATATTCATTAGGACTGAGAAATAGATCTGATTGATTTTTAATTCAAAAACAAATTGATCCAGTGCGATCGTGAACATGTTGTAACAGAATCGCCGTCATCGATCCCGTAAGGTCGTTTCACGTATCGAATAGTCCAATACGAATCGGGGGTACTTCGGTTAGCCGTTCCACCGTTCGAGACACAACAACGGGGGCGCGGTAGTAAAATAGAGTGGAGATGAAATGAGGCCGTAAAGTCCCCGGCAAACTAACTCAATCCGCCGTAGTGTATTCCGCTCCGCTACGCAAGAGGCCTCTCGTTTAGCGAAGATTTACGTCACGGATTAGGGATGCGGCGGCGGCGGGTGTTTGTCGATGAATTAATAATTGCATCAGTCTGTCTTTCTCCCTCTCGCCAATTGGTCGTGTGTTAGGATTTTCGGTGGGCATTGATATGTTGTTTTATTGAAAAAGTTTACTTAGCGCAGATATGTTTTGGATAAAACCAAATGCTAAAGGTCGTATGAACGTACATGTTATAACTTTTTTATTTAGTAGGGATATATTTACTTAAAAGCGAACATTGAAGGTAATATTAGGGTTAAATTTATATTCATTGATTTATGATGATTCAGTATATGTAAAGATGTCACAGTTGGAAGAAACTTCACTTAGAATTAAGCATTGTTTTACTTAATTTGTTTGTGTGTTTGGAAGTAAAAAGTTCCTAGTATTCAGAAATAAAGCTTTGTTAAGAATTTTTAGTCTACTTTAGTCTTATTTAAATACCTAATACGATATTTAAAATACTTTATAGAGAACAAAGTTATTGTACAGAAACCTTGAAAATCGATTTTTAATCATAATAAATCTAACAATTTGTAGCATACTTATAATTATACTTATTTCATCGATAAATTGCAAATGGCTTGGCAACCCTTTGACTCATATCAGATCTTCTAGTGGCCCTTTCCCTAATTTGTCCAGCCCAGTAGCAAAAGGTTACATCTTTTCAGAAGAACTCATCCGCTATCCGTCTACAACTATCGAGGAAAGTTTTATTATAATTAAAGAAAAAAGTATCGACTGCTGTTATTCTATTCGAGCTAAAACTCAAAGTTGTACGGCGATCCGTTGAAACGGACGTATATCTCCAAATGTACAGAGCGATCGGTATGCTCGCTACTTTTACTACGTGGCCATGTTTGTTCTGGAAAGAAAGTTTCGCTTCGGTTTAAGAGCACCAGTTTCAGTTCTAGTTAGATGAATTGTTCTTGCACCGACGTATAAAATTTAGTTCACTGTACACAGTTAGATTTTCACTCCAATTGATTTCTTGATAAACCGATATTTACTCTTTTTATTTACTCATTAAATTAAAGAGATTGTATTCGATGTTTAGTGTTATATTCAAACATGCGTGGGAATTAAAGATTATTACAGAGTATTTAAATCAGAGAAAATGAAAATAAAAAGAAACATCAACCTACACGTTTATTTCTTTGGGAAAAACGTTGATGAGACCAGTAAGCCATACGCCCGATTTTATTACCCCGACAACACTATCCTTCAAATCGGAACAAAGTAGTACTTACACACTATTGATTAGTGTTACAAGAAGTGATTGCCAGTTGTGTTACCTTGTAGTGGTATTACCATAAGGAGGCGATGTAACCATTTTTAAACTGTACTTTTAATTCTCGTTTGTGGAAGACGCAGATGCATATTAAATGGGAAATACAGAACAAAAATAAAGTGGAATGTAATTTCATCGTTACGAGTTAGCCTACAAACGAATACTTCGTTCAAAAATCTAAATATGTCTTATGTTTTGATTGTCTTCATTATTAATATTATCATCGCATTGCTAAAAGTGCCGTCGCTTTTATAACTCTAACGACCAAAAACGCTGTGGCACCACCTAAGGCAATTTCTTCAATAGAGTGCATACTCGTATAATGTAAAATGGTTTTCAAGCACCGTTCAACCAAATTTGGTCCGAATGATTCATTCGCGAAAATTCTAAGCGACGTAAAATTAGATAAGAGTGACGAATAACGGTCAGACATGAGTAAGCTGGAGCTAAGCCCATGTGACGTCCTGGCAGTCTTATCCGTCTCGAGATGGTGCATCGATCTTAGAGGTAATTACTGATGGTGGGTCCCGCTAATTGGTGCGATCACTCAACCCGCTGAAGGGACGGTCGGAGCATTTGTAAGTGACGGAGCCACGAGCCAGATTTTGAAAAGGTCTACTGGGCGGATTGGAGTTGTATCAAACTGCAACCCTCTAAAGACTGGCCTAAAAACTATTATAACTTGAAACTGCCTTATTTATAACCCGGAATCCCATCCGATAATCCTTGCGAGATTTTTTTTATTCTAATTATAAATTGTAAACACAATTTTTTATCTAGAAAAAAGTTAAAGTCCCGCTAAGTTTCTTTCGCCTATTCTTCTCAGGACTGAGGCATATTTTTTCCGAACAGGTGGTAAATGTTATTTATGTTGACATCAAAATAAG
>DWGO01000738.1:0-11099 GCA_018247635.1 Eurytides dolicaon deicoon
ATATATATATATATATATATATATATAGATAAAGGCTCGGTAATTACGCTGGCATTATTACTCTTCAAACCGTAACACAGTACAGCTGTACACCACCCCTACCAATTAGTGAATGCGTTTGTTTATTTATAACTCTTTCTATAAATTTTTGTATAATTTTTTATAGTGCACTAGATTTCCCTGCCTACCTTGTTTAGTAAGTTAAGACCATTACTAACTGTCATAAATCTTTTTTTCCACTTACATATTAAAACGAACGCAATAAAAACTCAAGTTGATGAATTATTTATATTGAACACGATCAATAAGCGAGTATGTCGTGATTAAAAACGTATAAATGTAGCTAATTGATGTTAATTTTTATCATAAATGAACTTTATCCACATCGTGTACGGTGAGGGCTTGTAAAATATTTATTAAAGTAGAATTGTAGGTGGCGCTATTAATAATATACATACCTGCAGCTTCATAGGAACAAATTAAAATATTCATTAATGACTTAATGTTACCTGGCGGGTAACGAAAAACTGTATATTGGAATATTCATTGCACTTATTTTCTATTTTTTTACGAGATAAAGCGTCGAGACGAACAAGTCGTGTGCCTGATGGTAAGCGTGACGCCTGCTCATAACATTACAGTACCAAACACAGCGTGTTTAGCTCTGTGCTGCGCTCAACACCCATAGATATTAGATGGTCTATCTCTTTGTCCTGTAATTGCACGAGCATCATTGCTCTTCAGACCGGAATACAATAGTGCTTACACATTACTGCCTGGCGGCAGAATATCTGGCAACATCTTAAAGTGGAACCTCCCCAGTCTGACTCTTCAAGAGTCCTACCACTTGTAAAAAAATATGATAAATTAGGGAAAGAGTTACCATTTATTCCATTTCATAGAAATCGCAGTTATCCAAACAATTCACTCGTCTATGGATGCCGGCCATGGACACTTCTGACACTATAAATAATCACGCATGTCTTTTTTTTCTCAATAAATCTAGAACTTCGGCAAACAATTTTAAAGTTCGCGAATAAATATTAATATTAATATATACCTTCTTCTGACTCTTGATAGATACTTATGTTAAACAAATATCATCTGTAGATCACCCGAAAACTTTATCCACAAAAAAACGACAAATTTAATCCATTACCGAACTATTCACTTAATGAATCCTTCGATAAATATGAGTGACAAACATATTGAGAACCACGAAAACTAAAATCAAATATAAAAATAATGATCCCACGCTTATAAAATAACCACTCAAGTGAAAATTAAAAAAAAAAAACAAGATAAACGTGCATTTGCGTGTACACGATAAAACATAACTTACAAGATGGCGCCCATGTCTGAACTTTCCCGCGTTCTGTTGACAAGAGAAATTAATATAAATAAGCCCGGGCGATGGGATTTTGCGGGTCGTAAATTGTGTTTCAAATGCATTTGATTAAATTTGCCATGCCCCAGAGAGACAAAGCGAATTACCTAGTGGGCTGTTACCACGCGTGTCAATGTATCAATTCTATTCGGTACATCGACTGTATAGAGTTCAAAATAGTGGAGACGTTGCGCAAACGATTTATTACTCGGAAAAACACGGGGTGAGCTAGTTCGGGCTTTAACACAATTAATATCAATTTAGGCGGCTGGAGGGCTCTCATACTTCTGCTGATGAAATAATATAACGTTTTTTTTTAATACAGACGCAAAATAAACGAAATGAATTTCGGTTTATTGCTTCGTTCTGTTTCCATTTAAAATATACAAATGAAGGTTGAAAATGTCGCGTGTTTTATTCACGATTAAAGGCAAAGAGAGAGTGCTTTACATTTTTCATCAGCTTATTAAATCTTTGACATCTGTCATGTTATAGGTTAAGACAACAAAAATATGAAAAGATCTTTTTCGCTTAAGACATCCAAAAAATAATAAAGAATCGGGCGCACCGTTGGTATTTGAATGACTCTTGCTATAACTTTAAAATAACAATCATTTTGCACATAATTTTAAACAATAGAAGTAAGTGTTCCTTTATCATTCAACGCCTCGTACTTTTAAAATGATTAATTACTCAAACAAAGTTGAAAAGGTTTGTTTTCTTTTTAATTGATGATAAAGCGACGCAAATAAATGGGAGTATTGTTGTAAAAGACAAAAAAAATATTATCTAAATATTACGCACAGGAAAGGTGGCAAACCCGTGAATATTTCGTCCAATAATACGAAAAAGCAATGTTTGTTACCTTCGCTTCTACTTAGCGATACTTAGCATAACGGGAGCGCACCTCGGCGGAATGAGAACGAGAAAAACGCGTAAGACCGCCCGACATTCGCGCCGGCAAATAATTAACAAAACATACGGAAATGAAGCGTGAGGCACGCGGGCCGAAATATAATTATTTTACACCGCCACGTCAGAGAGCTTCCCGCGCTCGCTAACCAAAATGGCGGAATACAGCGCGTTGTCAACAGCGCGGCGACGTTATGAAGCGGGGACAACGGTCGACGGCCGCTAAGCCTCCGTTCTCTTATTTATATTTAGATGGAAGAAATGTGACGGTAACAGGAAATTAATTTTCATTTTTTTTGCGCCCGCCGCTTGTTTAAGTTTCGAGCCGCTTTGTCACGATATTTGCATACTTTGTGAGAATTTGTTTTTTTTTTACTCATCGCTTTAGATATAATCTGAGGATATCGTTTGATGTTAAATGTTGATCTTAGATTGTTACAGCCTCACTTTTTTGTTAAGAGTATTTTAAAACTATTTTAATTAAAACCACGATTTTTCATGCATTTCAGTTACTGATTTGAGACTGGGTCTGTTCAAGTCGCTTTATGTACACATGTAGACTTTTCGATAAATGCAAGCGTTAGTGCACACATTAAATTTTTGTTCGGATAAAATAAAAATTATGACGATTTATAGTACATATCCTCTAACTTACATTACCTGAGGGTAACTATTTTAAGATATAATTCTTCCTTAAAATTAGAACTCAATATACCATATATTGAGTCCTGTTACTGATTTGATTGCCATGAAACAAGCCGAAGAGAACAGAGCCTATCAAGCGGAAGAACGCACATTGAAGAATCTCTTACTCAAAAAATTAAACTATATAAGGATTTTATCACGTTTCATTTTAAGTTTAAATTTCCGAAATTTCAAACACTACAGTATTCATGGTCGCGTAAAAATAGAGGGCGAAAATCCATAAATAGTTAGTTTTTACATGTTAAAAAGTTAAATTTTGACATGTCATTTTTGAAGGTAAGGTTATGAGCGATAAATAAGATGATACTGTTTAATTTTAACATTAAAATGGCGTGACTGTATTTAATATCTCACAAGGATATGTCCGTTTCCTAATACAGTTATGGCGGGGAGAGAGAGAAATTGTGAACTACAATGGCTTTTATAAGTCGGGCAGTCATTAAACGGAAATAAAATCAAAATATATTCATTCAAATAGACCTTCACAAACACTTTTGAACCGGAAATCATAGTAACCTAAGATTTATTTGCAACTTGCAAATACCTTATATTACCATCATTAAGAGAAACACATTATTTGCGGTTTCCCCAATGACTTTACCTGAACTTTTCTAAGTGGTAGGGTAGGATTCTTTTGCAGTCCGACTGGGGCGGTACCAATGCATTGTCAGTTATTCTGCCGCCAAGCAGATGTTTATAAGCACTACTGTGTTCCGGTTGGAAGGTATACATATACAGCATAACCATCTTATATCTTTGGGTGAAGAACGCAGCACAGAGCCAAGCACACTCTGTATGACTGTGTAGTTAGGGGCTGGCGTGACGCTTACCATCAGGCGCTTGCTCGTCTCGACACTTTATCTAGTAAAAAAACCAATTCCGTTCCTCGCAGCTCCCGTCTAGGAGCGCAGCGGGCAAAATAAACTCCGTGCACCGAAAGCTCGAGAGTCATCCGATGCGTCACCGCGTCACCGACATTAATATGTATGAGCACCGCGGCCGGTCGCTGTTAATGCGCCAACTTTGTTCAGGCTTTTATTGTGTTAGGGCGTGGGTTAACTTATGAATTGTAGATCGATCGTTGAGTTAAGTAAGATAATGATAGATAGCGATAGAATAATATCTATCAACGATATCATCTATTAGGGAATGTAAGTTGCTAAAAACAGCTTAGCTGAGTAGTGCACAATCGATTTCTGCTTAGTAATGATGAGGTTTTTATACTCTCTATTAAAAATGTTCAGGTCAGTTGTTAATCAAAAAGATTTTATCATTTATTAATAATTGTTACGGTTAACAAATAATTTAATATAATCTATGTTATAAAATATTTTTCTTACTTTTTGTGTGGAATGGAATGAATTAATCACAATATTAGGATACAATAATATGCATTTTTTTAATTTCTCTCTATTTTGTTAAATTGAATAACGGTCAATTTTAAAGGCTATCCGTCAACGGTAAACGTTTTACATCAATCATCATAAGTTTTTTTATGGAATACAGAAAAGACCCGAGTAAGTTGTACGCTGATGATTATAAGCGAAACACTTACCCATAAAACACAGCGTTACACAATACCTCGTACTAAACGAATGTAAACAGCTTGATTCTGTGCTGCGCTTGCAGGCACAAAGCGTACCCTCTACGCCCCGTAATTCTGACAACAATATTTTCAAACGTGCATACATCTGATTATCTGTAGAATAATTGGCGATGCATTGACTCTTTTCAGGTAAGAGTCTTATCTATTTGAGTTAGTTAGTTAGTTAATATTATTCAAATAAAATATTCAAATTGAAAAAAAAAATGAAAATCACGACAATCGAGGCCTCAAACGAGTTTCACGCGGAGTCAAGGTATCGCAAAACAAAAGCCTGCGTGAATAATCTAATAAATCCAGCCGGCACCATTCAATGACAGACGTGAGCCGGCAAAGAGCATCGCACCGTCGACATCAGCCCAGTTGCACTTAATTAGTATCGCATAAAAGCATTCCGATCTGATGTGCCAGTAGTGCAAACCCCGACTCGAAAATGAAATCAATTCGCCGCCCCTCTGTATAAACGTACGTTGGTTAGTGTAATAGTCGGGTTTAGATTCGTGGAATCGAATTTCAGCGCCCAAATTGTAAAGAAAATCTAGAGTATATAGAATTCACAGTACATAGTTTCAATATATAAATTACATCGTACAAACGAGGTTCTATTTAAATTAGTTCATATCACAGATTACCTAGCGATATTTAACATAATGACATGATAAGGTGATATTCAATATATGTAGTAATTTCGTATTTAATTTTCTGTATTTACTTTTAATGCATTTATTTATTTATGATTTGTGCGTATATTGCACAACACAAAAAAGATTGAATCGATATTCGTGCTTGTGCTATTTATATTTGAATAATTAAAACACTAAGCCAAATTCAATATTCCGAACGAAATCAGCATCGACCATTTGTTTTAGAAACCAGTTCATCTAATTGATTGACCCTCGCAAATTGACGAACAGTGTACTATCCACACTCAATGAATTCGATTTAAGAATATCCGTGCAATGGATTACCTATGTACGACGCAGTAAACCCATTATCCTCAAGTATCAGCGCATTAACAATCCCGAAAACAACACCTATTCGACGTGGGGACGGGACAAAAGAAAATCAGCGTTTTCTCCCCGAAAACTTAACGTGCACTCACCCCCCTATAATTAGTCGTCGGTATAAATGCATTCGGCTGCTAATGGACGTTTTGAGCCACCCCTCGCTGCGATTGAGTGACCCGGTCCTTTCATTATGGCATTCACTCCTCGCTGTTTCACTTTGCATTGGCTGCCGTATACTAGGAACTTATGAATTAAAAGGAGCGAGTGTATGGTTTCGTGGTGTACCGTCCAATTCTTGAGTTGATGTGAATTCAACGTGGTTTCTATATAAATTTCCTTCAACAGGATACTCAGGATTAGCTACGGAGTTACTTTCCAGATGCTTTCAATGTTCTAAAAAGCACATTTGATGTAATTTATGAGAAAATTATTTTCAAATCTTAACGATGACAAGTTACGAAAAACTGAAATGCGATTTTGAGTTTGCTGGCCTTAGTTAATATATGCTTAAATTATTAATAATTCGATAAGCGTTAATTGATCGCATAAATAATATGCGGTATGAGCAGAATCAACATTTAAACGAAAGAACGAAGAAGACACATTAATTGGTTTCTTTATTGAGAGTAACATTTTAACTAAATTGTTCGACTGTTCTTTAAAAATATCGAGGAATGTTATATTCAATCAAATTTTCATTTCTATTATAACAATCAAATTGGAAATAACTTATTTCGAAATGTAACAAATACAGAAATTATATCTTTTCAAGTTGCGGGAGTCAAGGCCGGCACCCGCGGGCGGGTCATTTGATAAACCGATAGGCCTAAATAAACACGGAATCCTAATTTAATTAACCTTTGTGAGCAATCGTGGATTTGCGGAGGCATTATTATTAGAGTATCATTAGTTCTACGACCTTTTGACGGTCAATTGAATGTATCCGTAGGACGCTTTGGTATGTTTGGATTGGTACGGTGAGTGGATTCGGTCCGTAAACGGTCCCAATTACGTGTGGGCCTGTGACGTCAGTGAAATTAGCGATGCGTTGGTCAACTGGACCATTGGGATGGGCGACTGTGCTTTTTCTTATTAGATAACAACATCAACTTTGCTTAGCAATTATTTAAATTTAGATACTATAACGTTTCAGTTTAAAAGAATAATGTGCACAGATAAAAAGTAATAGTGATAAGATGTGACAAATGGTTATAAAAATAAGGGTTTTGCCTATTTGCTTTTAACTTATTTTTTAAGTCACCAAAAGACAGCTCAAAATGATCGAATAAATTAAAAATAATTGAATTTGACATGTATTATAGTTGCAAATGCAAATTCACATTGTGAACATGTAGATTACACGAATTGCGTATAACGTATTATAACTTGTTATTTTATTGTATCCACGTGAATAAAGGGTTTCCGATTTTTAAAATAATAAAGTCAAAATAATAAAGAATTGCTGTAAAAATATGAATAACCTGTTACTATCTATAAAAAGTTTTTTTTTTATTTTTTTTTACGAGAAAAATGACGAGACGAGCAAGTCGTGCGCCTGATGTTAAGCGTCATGACTATCCATAACAACACAGTACTACACGAAACGTGATCGGCTCCGTGCTGCCCTCATCACCCAGTGGTCCTAAATGGTCTATCTCTTTGCCCTGTAATTTCACTGGCATCATTGCCCTACAAACTGGAACACAGTAGTGCTTACACACAACTGCTTGGCGGCAGAATATTGCCAGATATTCTGAAGTGGTACCGCCCCAGTCGGACGCTGCAAGAGTTCTACCACCTGTATATATGAGATTTTTTTAAGTAAGCCAAAGCTGCATCCCTCCTTTTATCAGATATTATGTGTCAGATATTACTCAATTCTAGCCTGGGACATCACTTTAATTAAATTTACTATAAAAATTGCAATGATAAAATTTAATAAAAATTAGTATTCAAGTAGAAACATTACTACGAGAAAGGAAACGTTAACATAAACGAACCTACACCCACACAATGAAATCGACAAACAATCACGGGATAGAGTAACCAAACAACTGAAAGTAATGGGGTATAATCTACAGAGGAGCATGTGGCGTGCTCGCGAACTGTCACTCAGTTGATTAATGAATAACCCTCCCCTCGTGCCGAGGCCGTATCAGATTGTAACGAACGAGTTTCGCTCTCCCATTCGATGTTGGTTTTCAAATTTCCTTAATTATAAGGCGGAATCGTTTGGACACCCTATTTCGTGTCCTGTCTATAGGGACGTTCCGATACAAGTAAATACGAGTAAGTACTCGATACTTTTGTTTCGATTTCAAGTACTTTTAGTATCGAATCAATCTTGCGACACTTCCTTGGTATCGAACTTCGATCAAATATATAAATGTATATATTTGATCGAAGGTATCGAAACAAAAATACTCGGTATCGAATCAAATCAATGATACTACTTACTACTTTTCTTTTACTTCGGAAGTAGATGAAGGGGACGACCTTTTTTTTGCTCGCAGATACTTCGAAAAGGAAAGATTTTGTTCGGGAAGAGATTTCTGACGTTCTTTTATGCTCGACAACTATTGCACGAACGATTTATAACACTAATGAAACATTAACACACTATCTAAAAAGTATCGATATGAGTAAGTATCGATACTTTTTAAGAGTATGTAAATGTGATCTGAGTAGTATTTATATGAGTAGGTATCGATACTTTTGTGGTATCGAAACATCCCTACCTGTCTATGCACGGTTCGCAGTGTGGGCTGGTTCATTTACTTCGATTGAGTTTGATTTTGGCACTGCTTTGTGTTTACATTTTTCTTATGCTCTCTTTGTGACTAGCATCTGAATTAATTGTTAATATGAACAGTTAAATAACTTTTGTTGTAATTAGCTTATTTATTTCTTCTATAACGCCTTTGAGCATTTATGTTCTAGGTGGTCCGAGTTTAAGTCATCAATTTTTCTTACTATGGTGTCGCTCAAACGTTGATGATGATTTTTTCAAACAAGAAATATGAATGGAATAGTACTTAAATTGCACCTCAGACTTAGATACAGGATATACTGCTGTTATGTTAAAGTGTATTAACTTTTAATTAGGTATATAACTTAAACTTATTATACAAAGCGATTTAAATATATCTCGGCAATATACCCTTTATTTCGTTTTATTTAAACACACCCATGTCATTGATACTTTAGTATTAAGTCTAAGCGTTTTACTTAAGAGGCAAACACACAGATATTCGGTTCAAAACTTGAATTGAGTAATGGACATTGGCCTGATCAGTTTTTGTCAATAACTTTATGTATTTGTTAGTGAAATATATCTAATGTACGGTAAAGAAAACGTTAATAATCTATGTACAAAATTAATGACATTTGTGATCTGTGAAGCCACGTCTGAAACTGAATGTATAGTTTGATATAAGTTGAAACTCTCAAGAGGATGAAAAATAAAGAGAAAAGGCCTTTCGGACAATTAATCCGTAATGAAAATGGATGCCAAATCCTTAGTCAGTAGTACAATATTAGAGAAAATGTTGTTTATTAACGAAAATTTCATTCGTTGATGTGCCTTAATTACAAACTAATTCATTAAAACATTTACTGATAATTAATTTGCTTTCGACTTGTATAAACTTTTGGGAGACTTTTTACAGATATTTTAATGTTGCAATTAAAAGCTTTGATTAAGTTTCTTGGCGGTAAAACTACTAGCAGATTGAAATAAAGAATTTTGCGTGATGATGCAATGAAACATATAAATAAGTATATAAAAATATAGATTTAGTCACTTGTTTATGACAAGTGCACTTAAGAGCGGTTAAAGCAATCATGAAAGTAAGTCGTGCGCCTGATGTTAAGCATCACATCTACCCATTACAACACAGAGCGTGCTGGGCTCAGTGCATAAGATGGTCTATCTCTGTGCCCTGAAGTTTTTTTCCTTTTTACAGCATTGGCCTTCAAACCGGAACACAGTAGTGCGTACATACTACTGCTTGACGGCAGAATATCTAGCAATGCAGTGGTATCGCCCCAGTCGGACTCTGCAAGTCCTACAACTTAGAAAAATCTGCTTGGTAGGATAAGTCAGTGCTTCTAACTTTTAACCTATCATCTGTTAACAAAAGTCAACTGAATTGTAGATGTACATACATATATGCATTTACAATCATTGAAAAGCATTAGAACCATCATCTGATATAAAATTTACTTTAACTTTTATCTATCATCACCTGGAGTAATTCCACAATATATACTTAAGTTTAAATAATAAATGATTTTTTTTAAATAACGTGATAAAGTAACGAGACGAGCAGGTCGTACGCCTAATGGTAAGCGTCACGCCTGCCCATAACACCACAGTACCACACAGAGCGTGTTTGGCTCTGTGTTGCGCTCGTCACCTAGAGATATTAGATGGTCTATCTCTATGCTCTGTAATTGCACTGGCATCATTGCCCTTCAAACCGAAACACAGTAGTGCTTGCACACTACTGCTTCGCGGCAGAATATCTGGCAATGCAGTGGTACCTCCCTAGTCGGACTCTGCAAGAGTCCTACCACTTATAAAAATTATTGAAAAGAATCTGGGCATAGTGATATAAAATTTTGTCTTCACACTAAATCTCCTGGGTGACCACCGCCGCACATAGCCAAGCAAGTTCTATGTGGCACTGTGTTGTTATGAGCAGGCGTGGCCCTTAATATCAGGCGCACGACTTGCTCGTCTCATCACTTTATCTCTTATGAAAAATATATAGGAATCTTTACTAATAGGATCAACTTTGCTAGTTATTTTTTGTATTTTTCAAGTAAACAAGTCGAGCGGTACTTCTGGTATTTAGTAATGGTAAGAGATACACTGCGATTCATTAATTTTGAAAATAAATTTTGCGAGCGTACTCATTTGGCATAATGATAAATCTATGGACTACAAGTTTGGCAGGCACAGCATGTCGCTTACCACGCAAAAGAATCCTCGTACCACCACCCTTCACATCCTTTGAAAAAGGAAGAAAGAGAAGAAGAGAAGAAGATAAAATACAAGAAAGTAAGATCGAACAGAAAAAGTTATTGGTAGACTTGCCTGTACGCGTACAGCGTGCTCGTGTCTGCGCTTCATATCGTCGATGTGCTGAGCGATTCCGGTCATTTTCAGCAGCGCATATTCAGTTTCCCGTGACGCACACTGCTTCACCACGTTCTGTAAAACATTCGAATATATAATTATATTATTTAGTACTTCTTTTTCTTTAAAATTTTAATTGACTATATTCTTCTATTACATCAGCCGGAAACTGGTAAGTGACAATGCCAAAGGTCATGTCGATGGTAATAGCAATCTTTAAACTTGGTTAACACTCAAAATAGGAAGAAAAGGAAATTATATATTGAAGTCAAAGTCAAATAAATTTTATTCAAAATTGGATTGGCTTACAATCGCTTTTTGACGTCAACATAAAATAACATT
>DWGO01000739.1:0-11095 GCA_018247635.1 Eurytides dolicaon deicoon
CATACATTTTGATCTACCAGAAACTCTTGGACAGTGTTGTATGCTTTTTGTAATAAGATATTTTTAATTTTTGTTTTAAAAGGTCCAAGTGGTAGATTCAACTTGCGGAATCTTATTATATACGCGTACACTCAGACCCATGAATGACTTGGACACCTTTTGGAGACGAAATCTAGGTGTCTAGGTGTATTCGTGTCTGCAACATTGTATTTCAAGTCATCCGATTTGTATATATGTATGTATTACTTAATGTAGTGTTTTATATGCTATGTACTCTATTTGCGTTAGAATAATAAATTTACCCCTGCTCTTATACTTATTTGAACAGGGGCCTGCATGCGACACTAATAGATATATCAGTTGCACGTGATTCACTTTAGTCAATACATTTACACGTTCATAATTATTCTAATTTAGCAAGTGTCACACTAAGTAATCTCTTTCACTATAATAACAATAAAGTACCGATCCTATGATGGGGAGACATGACAGTGTTTAGATTTCCTTACTTATTTACTGTTGTCTGAACAAGTTGCAGGCTTTGGACACTCGGTTAGGTCATCCGGTCTAATTCAGTGTCTGGACTAACGCCAAGTAGTTGTTCTATTGTGGAGTACTTCTATCGTGCTCATTTCGTCTGGTCACCGGTTTAAGGGTTGACACCTGTTTTAAATGCAACACGACAATTGTAGGGTTGTCAAATTAGACAATAAATATTAATCAAGAAAATAAACTAGGTTTTGGAAATGTTTTGAAAATGTCATAAATATATTATTTAGCTAGAGTACTTCTACCTCCTGATTGCGGTTTTATTTATATTTAAGATTTATTTAGAAGATATCTTTTATGTTATAGTAAGTGATAGGACAAACTATTATAGCTATTTGTTTAAAGAGATAAAGTGACTAGACGAGCAAGTCGTGCGCCAGTACTACAGTACCAGGTAGAGCGTGCTTGACTCGGTGCTGTGGTCGTTACCCAGAGATATAAGATGGGTAATGATATACATTACCACAGGGTATTATCCTAATTACAGAATTACGCTGGCGTCGCTGCCCTTCAAACCGGATAACTGGCAATGCAGTGGTACCGCCCCAGTCGGACTCTGCAATAGTCCTACTACTATGATCTCTGACAACCCTGAAATGCGAACGCCTCGACGTGAGTGTTTACGTTGGGGTCGCCGAACCCGACTAAATAATTTATGTCGGTCGCGTTTCAGGTGTCCGATTTCCTACTCATTGAATAATTACTTAGTCCGCCACTAAGTTGCGCGGTGCAGTGTTTCTCAAACTTTTTCATATCATTCCAAACTTTTATTCTCTCCTTTCGCGATGTAATATTACTGACTTTTTTAGGGGATTTAAATGACGTAGTTATAGAAGAGATTTTCTAAGTGGTAGAACTCTTGCAAAATCAAACTGGGGCGGTACCACTGCATTGTCAGTCATAGTGCCGCTAAGCAGTGGTGTGTAAGCACTACTGGGTTCCGGTTTGAAGGGCAATGATGCCCGAGAAATTACAGGGCAAAGAGATAGACCAGAGATATTAGATCTCTGGGTGACGAGCGCAGGATGGAGCCAAGCATGACCTAATATCTCTGGGTGACGAGCGCAGCACAGAGCCTCTATGTGGTACTGTGTTGTTATGGGCAGGCGTGACGCTTCCCACGACTTGCTCCTCTCGTTAAAAAAATACAAATAGCGAACTAAACGGAGCTTATGAAGCGCTGCATGTATCGTAATCGACAAATTGCAGACTTTTGCGATGTATTTCCGTCATTTTCACTAGATGAAGGAAATAAAAAGTGAGCGGAAAGGTTTACTTTGCGCACTCTATCTACAGTTAGTGGACGTATGTGCAGGATAAAAGTTACCGTAAAATATTACGAGTGACATTTGAAGATAACTTGTAGTATTCGTATAAAATTTTTACACTGATCAACTAATTTTACCCAGGAAACTGGAAAGTATGACCCTAGATAGAAATAAGGAAAAGAACAAGCAGAACGTCCTGTTTTAATGAAATATTATAAAATAATTTTGTAAACATAAAAAAAAAATCAGTATTAGCTAAAAATTATGTTACTCTTATTTCGGGTAACGAAGAAGTCACCTGTTTTTCGGATCGTACGCTTTGTTTTAACTTTTAGTCAATTTATAATCAAATAACTCAGTCAGCCAGTAAGGATAGTAAGTAAATGTACCTTGTTAAAATGTAAATAATTTACGGATTTTATAGCGTTTTATTTCATTTCAAATTTCCAACGTTTCGAAAACTCTACAGGATCAATAATCACGTGACAGACAGTGGACTCTGTAAAGTGTAGTGTTTCGTTTTTGGTAGAACTCTATTGCAAAATCTGATTGGGAATATAGTCAACCCAGTCAGATTCTGCATTTTCAATTATTAAATAGTACTGTGTTCTGGTTTGAAAGGTAATGATGCCATCGTGATCACAGAGCAAAGAGATATAAGATTTTAAGCCCTCAGGCGATAAGCGTAGCGCAGAGCCATACAAGTTGACGGTATTGTGCTGTTATGGGCAGGCGTCTCGTTTACCATCAGGTGAATGGATTACTTGTCTCGCCACTACATCTAATAAAAAGGAAATACATTAACAAATTAGTATGCGCGTAAGTATAAAAAAATCATTAGATATACAGAAATCTTATTTCCTCTGCGCTAGAGTCTGAATGTTTCTGTTCTAGAAAATTAATTAGATTTCCATCTGTCGCATGGAGTGCACTTTGCGAATCCTGGCGGGTCATATCATATTTCGTAAGCTCTGTGGGTAGTCTTTTACAAGTAACTTACGACAAATATATCGTGGAAGTTAGCAGACGAAGCAAATAGTTCTATTCATGTTTGTAGATATGACCTATAGCTAAACTACGTATACTTTATTAAACATTTTTGTATGTTCTCGATGACTCACATAAAAAGACAAGACCTAATAGGACATCCTGTTAGGTCATGACTTTAATGACGACAACCTTAATTCGTCTCTTAATATACATATTACTTACTACAAAACTTTCCTATCACTATTAAGTGAAACTTTTCACCATGTACTTATGTATTGTAATGTTTTTTTTTAAGAGATCAAGTAACGAGGCGGGCCTACCTGGCAATGTTGTGCGGACTCTGCAAGCGTATATTATTCAGCTTGGTATATTATTGAGCAATAACCTTAATCATATAATATAAAATAAAAAAAAACTACAAATCAACATAAGTTTAGTTTTTTTTACGTTGCGACAGCGTAAAATGAATAAAAAAAATTAGGAAGATCAATAAAATCTACAAGAACCTTTTTTTCTGACATCGCTTAAAAAGTAAACCGAGTGAGTAAATTAATTTTCTTCGTCTTACGTTGTTCATATTTTGAACAATAAACTAGAGTGAAACGCCTATTTGAAAAGATATTAAAGAATTGTTTTTGATAATTTTTTTGTCAAAATTAGGTAACAAATGGCTGGAAATATATAGCGTCCGTTCACAATATGATTTATCCACGAGTACTACATGAAATGCGGATATTGAATGAAATGGATTTCACGCCAATAATGCTAATATCGAAACGTATATTTCAATAGATCATAAATCGAACATCCAGCGATGTGTTTACTGGGTTGTTATTTTGTTTTATGTTGCGTAGTGAATTTATATACGACCTTCAAAGCTTAAAAAAAAATTGAATACACCACAAGATAAAGTAGCGCATAGATAGTCCACCTGAGAAAATACTACACTATTGCCAGGTATTCCATCGTCAAGCATTAACATTATTGCTTTTGCGTGTAAGGACCAGTTTGTTCTTGTTTGCAGTACGCTTGTTTGAACGGCAGTGTTTCTATTGTACTTATAAGACATACTATGTTACAGTAATTTCTTGTGTTTACGCGAAACGGCGCCGACTCCTATCCTCTTTCATGACGACCTGGGAGGTCTTTTCCGTTACCAGCCACGCTGTAAACTATTGAAAACTTCGGGAAAGAAGTATTTTTATAAGCTTTATGTTTCTGTGTGACGCAAAATAAAGCCTTGTTTTGTTAGTTCGAAACATTGCATGGCACGGTGTTTTTATAGAAAGAATGTCGCTTGCTCGTTTCGTCACTATGTTTTAAAAAATAGAATGTACATAAAAAAAAGGTTGGGTAGATCTACTGTAATAGGGCCACACATTCTGTCTAAATTTCAACAAAATAGATGCATCTACCCGACAGCATCGAGAACATTTTGCTAACGAGCGAGTGACTTATGTGACGGTTAACGATATTTATAATACCTTGATTTATTACTTACATGTAATTCGGAAAACAAGGTAACTTTTTTTACGAGATAATGAGAAATGATGAATGATGAGACGTACCAGTCATGCGCCGGATGGTGAATGATACGAGTGGTCGTAACAAAATAGTGTCTCACAAAAACAACATGGCTCTATGCTGCAGCTTGACAAATATGTCACAGATTTTTAAGATGTTATATCTTTATGGCTAGCATTTAGGCTCCCAAAAATATCCTGAAACCGAACCCTACCTCTTATAAACACAAACATATTAAATAATATAACCTATGTACGTAGCTCCGGCGCGGCTCCAATTGCAACAAAATCGTTGTTAAACATTCGAATGAAAAATGAAAACTGGTACGACAAAGCGATTCTATTAACGCTAGCGTGAGTTTTTACAAAAGAAATTGTACAAGGATTTACTACCTAAGAAAATAAATTGAATTTATTGTTACAAAGAAAAAGCAATCTCTCTATGATGTATCCCGTTGAACGACAAAGCTTGCGCTGTTCTGTAGAACAATTTAACAAAGAAAAAATAATTCCGTATCTGTAAGATATGGATAACTACAACCATTGCAGATAAAAAAAATAAACTAAACATGAATATCATTTTAATATCTACCCTTATGAACAAAATACAGATAGTGTTAAATTAGTGTTCAAATGAATAAAAGTAACTTTAGCAAACGTGTTTTAATTGAGAGATTCTTCTATAGATAGAAAGAACTATAGCCATGTGTGTTACATAGAATAGTGTTGTGCCAATCGGTAAAGAAGGTTAAATTTTAATATTAAACTCTTACCAAATTGCAACCCTTCTTTTAAATAAAGAAATATAAGAATTCAATATTAGATACAAAATATCCTTAGATATATAGTTTGTCTTAAGAACAACTTAATTCATAATTACAAAAATATGCTTTACCATATTTATGCAAAGTTAGTTACTTACTCTACACCAGACAATAACTTTACTAAGAAAAATAAAAATGTTAAGAAATGTTTGTAAGAAAACAATAAACAAAGTTTCAACACTCCTATCTTCTTTCTTAGATCCTGAAACTTATCTGTAGGTAAAGCCTTTGTGAATATATCAGCATATTGCTCTTTGGTACATACATACTACATACTTTTCCGTAATGGAATTATATTTAACGTCTACTCGTATATGTGTACACCGTTTATGATAGTCGACATTTTTAATTAAACAGATTGCACTTTGATTCTCTATGTGAAAAATCACTGTATCTTGATGAACTGAATTAATATCAGTTAATAGTCTTTCCATTCACAAAACCTCTTTAGAAGCAGCACATGCTGCCATGAGCTCGGCCTCTGTAGTAGATAAATCAACACTCTGTTGACGTTGAGTTGCCCAAGTTACAGTAGTTCCCTTTTCTATAAAAACTTATCCGGCAAAGATCGTCGTGTGCATTTTTGCCATAGTCCGCGTCACCATATGCCTGTAGTACATCACTATGTGATGATGTGTAACACAGCCCATAAGCTGTATTTCCTTTAGATACTTCATAATTTTCTTGACAACATTCCAGTGTGTGTGATTATAACAATTGAGATATCTACTAATTAGTCTGACTCCATACATAGCCAACAGCTTCTCAGTATTGCTTCTCAGTCTGGAGCAGTTGTGCTAGTTTCTAGCATGGTGATTTCTGATTTGGTTCTGATTTGGTGATGCTTTTAAACCTTCTGGTTGTCTCATATATATGTTCTCCTATTTGTCTTCATATAAAAAAGTTTTAACGTCAAAATGAACCACCCATGTACTTTCTGATAGTTTATTTAGATCTTCAAAGTTCTAATGTGCCATCTTCTGATACCATAAGTAAGCATCATTTCTTTTAATTGTAGTCATGTATGCTGGAACACTGTGTGTATTGAGTTTGTAGATATAATTTGTCAGTTTTTCTTCTGCTACATGTTTATTCATTTAGTTAAATATTCTGCAATCTTCTTTATCAAATTGCACGTGACAGCCATTCTTAATTATTTTTATTTATGAAAGAAGGTTGGTGGCAAATTCAGGAACATAAAGAACATTGTGTACTTCAATAACTTGCCATTTCTGTCAATAACATGTAGATTTACCTTACGAAGCTTTCACAGTAAGTTTCTTCTTGTCAGTCACTTTAATAGTGTCAACCTGAGGTGGTATTTCATCATAGAGCCAGTCATGGTGCATTGTTAGATGCATTGATGCCCCTTAATCCACATACCAGCCATCGTCATTTCGTTATCGGATTTCTCCTTTTTCTTTTCTTTTCGGATTTTTGTTCCATTTTCTTTTTCTACAATTCTTACTTATATGCCAATATTTATTACATACAAAACACCTTGGATCTCTGTTTGCTTCATTTGTTTTGTCTGAAGTTTGTTTGGCATTTCGCGAGTTAATTTTACTTTTGTTCAGATACACCGCAGCACTCTCTGATTTCCTAATTTCTTGAAGGAGTTTAGTTTTTTAATTCAGCTATTGCCAAACCCGAACTTTCTAAAGCCATTATCATTGTTTGATAAAGATCTGGTCCCACCAGTAGTAAGGTTCATAATTTATATATATCATTCATAATATACAATAAAAACAAACGCTTGCATTCAGTGGAAATAAATTAAAAAAAGCATCCATAAATCATATGTTTTCTCATAAAGTGTTATATCAGGATTGTTTTCAGGCGATGGCAAAAGATTACACAAATAAAGAGGTGGCTCATAACGTAATTATCTAGTATGGAAGACTTCTTCACCTCATTATTTAATAGGTTAACGCCACTCCTTGTCATTTTTGTTCGCTAATATAGCCTCATTCATTGATATGAATGAGGCTAGCTAGCCCTTAGATGTCTAGTAAAGCCATCGGAATTTACAACTTATCTGGTGGCCGTTAAGAACATATTCTCATTACAATCTTTACTTTTTCTTCTTGAACGTAAGAACCGAGCTTAGCGTGGAGTTGCGTACAGCGTATCACTCCATCTTTCTTAATACTGCTCATTATCCATGAAACTTTCTTCAGAAGTGTTTTCAGTAAATAGGAGAAGTTTAATAATTTATTTAGATCCGGTAGATTAAAAAGCAATTGTCCTTTGCTGGAAAATATTGTTACAAATTACCGAAGTTTTATATGACCAACACATTCGTATAATTAAATAATTCAAGGATAAGGAACATAGAATGTCGTATATTTAAAGGTGATTCGACCATTTCTAGGTAAAAAGCTCAATTCGGTGGCAAGAAGACCAGTTAGATACACCATTTTACATCTCTGGATGACAAGCGACAAGCAAGCAAAGTCTTACACTATTTAGCTTAAAACACTGAGTGGCATGTACTGTTACCGATGTCATAGCTTATCATCAGGTGGTCCACTTGCTCGCCTCATTATTGAGCTTCTAGTGCAGGAGTTATTAAAGTGCATACGTGTTTGACTAGACGCTGAAGCACTCTCACTTCCTATACTCCCATAGCCCAATCTGACAGATACAACTGAAGAGATCAACGGCAAAAGCAGTGACGTACCATCAACAACATAGTAACCACCACCAAAGACGTTACTACGCAAGAGTATCTAAAGGGCAAATAGCCGGAATCCATTTATTGCATGACCATCTGTTATATGTATCATCAAAATGATAACATCATATTGACAACATAAAACCAAGGACTTATGTATGTATGTTGTCAGTATTACATTATCCTCCATTCTAATTTGAGGCCTTCAATTTGCAATTCGTGTGGTTATATCACTAGGTGATGGAAGCAGATAAAATTCTCAAGAATATTAAAATATCTGCGACGGCAGACTATACCGGATGGCTTAGCGGCCGCACCCCGCTACATTACCGTCTTACTTCTGTAGTGAGATTACGGACTTGAGATCGGGCACCGTTTGTACTATATTATTTGATATTTTTTTAAATATTACTATTTTATAAATTACTACTCACAAACTTTTATTAATAACAAATCTACATTTCGAGCCGGTGATAGCAACCTCAAAAACTAACAACACAGACTGCTATAAAAATGACGATCCTAAAATGCTTGCAAGTGCCAATTTGAATGAATATATTTTGATTTCATTTGATTTACCAATAGAAATATAGTATTTTTGTACATAATCTGTTATTAGGTGTTATGTAGGCGGTGTATACAACTAGATACTTAAATCGATAAAATAAATGTTTGAATCTCTTTCAGTGGAGCGAGTCGATCGGCGAAAGCAAACAACACTGGTACGCTAGGCCACTTTAATTCATTATATGCTTGTTATTCGACTGTAGATTTTATGCTTGGTAACCAAACAAACATACTTATAATTGAAGCTTCATTTTTTTAGGAGATAAAAGTGATGAGACGAACAAATCGTACGGCTAATGGCAAGCTAAACACCTGCTCATAACAACTTAGTGCCACGCAAAATCTGCTTGGCTCTACGCTACGCTCATCAGCCTGAAATTATATCTCGATGCCTTATAATACACTACTATACTGGCATCCCTTACCCTTCAAACCGGAACACAGTTGTTCTTACACTATTGCTCGACGGCAGATTATCTGGCAATGTAATGGTACCGTCCCAGTCGGACTCTGCAAGAGTGCTACCACATACAAGTTACAAGATGCACAACGAGCTTACTGGTCACCTTTTTTTAAAAGAAAAAAATCTGGTTACGGAGTCAGCTATGTTGTAGAATTTTTTTTTCTGAACCTAAAATTCATTTTGAAAGCCAGAATAAAGTTATAATTAAGCTGTAAAATAAGCGACTTATAGTTCTTACGAAGTAATTTCTTTCAAAAGCTTTTCCTCCCTCTTAATGAGCGTTAATTTTAAAAAGCTTTGGGTGACTTAAGAAATTTAATTTTAAAGAAGTTTAGGTTACTTAAGAATTCAAAATCGAAATAAATCACATCTCTTAGTCTTAAGATTTTCCTAATGATTAAATTATCAAATAATCTAAATATATACATTTTGAAAAGTGGTAGGAATCTTGCAGAATTCTACTGGGGCGATACCACTACATTGCCAGATATTCTGTCGTCAAGCAGTAGCGTGTTCCGGTTTGAAAGGCAATGATGCCAGAGAAATTACCGAGCACAGAGATAAACCATCTTAGATCTCTGGGTGACGAGCGCAGTACAGATCCAGCTACACTCCGTGTGGTACTGTGTTGTTATGGGCAGATGTGACGCTTACTATCAAGTGCACGACTAGCTGGTCTCATCAGTTTATCTCGTAAAAAAAATCTATTATCATTTTATTCATTCGTAAAGAAAATTGTAAATATTTTTTTCAATAATATTAGCCCTTAGTTTTATTTCTTAGCTTGGAATGTTTATTTATGTGTTCAAAAGTTAAAGAGTAGATGGTCCAGCTGATAAAAAGGTACCGAAGCTGGTCATGGCTGTTAACGAAATTTGGCTAGTTAACTACTTAGTTCCCCATCTAAGATAATTCTTATCAAAAATTTAAATATAAGACTAAAACATATTACTTATCAGAGCATATTATTCTCTCCAAGTCTATCTTCTGTTTGTAAGAGGTTTTAGTTGATAAAGATGTATGGAACTAGAATATATTGACCTACATGCGGGTATACTTTACAGTTGTTAGTATATGAAAAACTGTAATTTGATATTTAAAGGAGTAACTGTTGAGATTGTTACAGGCTCTTCTCAGCAAAACTGCTTTCGGAGCCAGTGGTAGCTTCATCACGATCTGATTTCACTGACAATTCAAAAGTCTAATTAAATAAAGCTCAATTACATTTCATATAATTTCATAGCTCTTTTATTTCTTAATATACGAGTAGCATTGATATATAAAAATTACACCAGATTTTCTAATAAATAATTATCATCAGGCTCACGACAAGCTTCTCTCGTGACTTCATTTAAAAAAAATCTCCTATATTCTAGCATTGTTCGATAAACACATCTAATTTGGTCTTACGCGAAGCCATCGTACTTCCTCAGATGAGCACTTTTCTTCGACAGCAGTATTTACTATGTGGCTCAACAAGAGTAGTCCCTGCAGCTCCTGGTATTATTATTATTATTATTTTATTACGACACAAAGTGACTAGATGAGCAGTCGTGCGCCACAGAGCGTGTTTGGCGCTGTGCTGCGCTCGTCACCCAGAGATATTAGATGGTATATCTCTTTGCCCTGTAGTTTTTCTGGCATCATTGCCGTGCAAACCGGAACACAGTAGTGCTTACACTGCTACATCATCATCATCACTTAGCTCTTCTGGTTGGCTTAGTGCGCCTCTGTCTTGTGCGGCCAACGCATTCAGTTTGGTCATATTTTTCCTTAGAAGTAAAGGCATGTTTTTTTTTAAATCGTGCGTCTATAAATGATGCTTTTGAAACTAATACATGCCCCTCTATATCCCAAAATCGGTCGTTAAGCTGATATCTTAGGGATTCCAAAAGTTGCATGCACTTCGGAATTATTTTCAACTAGGCATTGTGCTATGTGTTCTTCAATGATTTTCACGAAGATAGTGACTTTTGAAATGGACACATATTTTTCTGCGCTAATTTCCTCGGTAACTTCGTAAAACACTTTGAGTAGTTTTACACTATCTTCCAAAGCCTTCCAGTCATCCAGGTCAGCGTGTTTAATCTTGGCTGCTCAATTGCCAGCCTGCTTACTAAAGCGTCTTTTATTGACGTGACAACGTCTTAAATTAGCTTGCGGCTCGGAGTCACTCATGAAAAAGTGTAACGCCCGGTAACGTTACGATGAGTCACCGAACGAGAGAGAGGCCC
>DWGO01000740.1:0-11086 GCA_018247635.1 Eurytides dolicaon deicoon
TTTTATACTAATTTTGTTTAAGAAAAAAAAAAAAAAAGAGACTATGTGGTCCTTCATGATAAAAATACATAACGGTGATGATTTACAAAAATCTCAAACGCATGAAGATCGAAATAAAATTATGGTTTTTATGCATGTTGTACGATTGCCTCTAAATTTTGGGTATAACGCGTTGTACCCAAAATAAAGGAGCAAAACCAAGTATGAGATGCATTTTTCAAAAGGAGAACCAACATTGTATATGATGGTTGAGTTAAAAACTCGTTTTTTGCCGAAGCGCCTATCCATAAAGCACAGGGTCACAAAGAAACTGCTTGTCTGTGCGCTACCCTTTTTAACCATAGGTTTAAGATGTTATATCTCTATGTAGAGTAATTATGCTAGCATCATTGCCCTTCAGATTGGAACACAATAGTGCTTACGGTTAACTGCTTGGTGATAGAATAATTAGCAATGCTGATGATACTCTACAAAAGAGTCCTTTATCAGTCTACCACTTTGTGAATCTAGAAATCACCATCTGTACATACACACAAAATTACGAACTGTACATATATGTATAATAACTTCTATCTTTGTTACCTAATTATATAAGAACGACTAAACAGATGTTATAAAAGTAATATCAAAATAAAGCTAATTTTTTCACCTAATGTTTTATCTCAATCGTTATGATGTTTATTGTAAATATGTATGTATGTATGTCTAAAAGGGACTATGATTATAATCTAATTAGTTGCCTGGTAAAGGCAAGAGAAACCGCGGCAAAAGCTTGTAGTTTCTGAATACGAGCGAGAGTAGAGTTTGTCCGTGTTAATTAAAGTACATAAAGTCCGTAGTACATCAAAGGGTTGCACTTAATCTCTTATAGGGCGACGCTTGCGGTCTTACGACATGCGGGTCTCTCTCCGGGCTATTTAAATTTTAAACTTGGGGTCAATAATACGGAGCCTAGATGAAAGTGTGTTCAAGCTAAAATGATCTTTGTGCAGGTTGAAATTGAGCCAAAAATCCGCTGTCGAACGTCCATCCACAGTTCGTGGTTTGGCCTAAGCCTTTTTTGTTTAGTCAGTTCGAATGTATAAATGCAGACGAACGTAACGCAATGAATAATTTAAGATGTTTTAATTAAAAGTTAAAAGTCGTTCTAAACCTTCGCAGTCTCGAAAAGTTACCTCGGAAAAATTAAGGAAAGTAAGATTCCTATTTGTTTACTGAAAAACTTAACTAAAATGTTTTCAAATTAAATCTCAGCGTGATTAGTTCCTGACTAACATACAATATCTCGAATTACTTAAAACTATTGATAATATTATGTCATCGGCAAATCAAATACATATTTTTGTAGTATGAGGGAGGTCAAAGTATAAATTAAAAATAAAAGCAGTTATTTAATTTAGAGCTCTATCATACTGAAACTCTTACATGTTTTCCGTTTTTATTTTGTTCCATCTGATACATTTCATTATATTTTATTTTTTCAGCAGCTAGTTAACAAAAACACCACGTATTTTATTTTTTATTCTAATTGTTCATGTACGTTTTACATAATCAAATGGTTTACTGCAACTTCTGATATTTTTAAGGATATGTTTTCTGTGATACGTTTTATGATATTGAACCATAAAGTTGTGGAACTAATAAAAATATCCACAAGGTTTTTAAATAAACTATAGTATCATCGAAACATATATAATGTTGATATAAGAGACGGGTCCATAATTCTTTAGGTATTTTTGTGGGTCTGAAATTTTGTAGCTTCGATGGGTCAACATTCTTCACAACGATAAATAAATAAAAACTAATAAACTAACTTCTGAAATACTCCTTGCTCAATCTTGAAATAGTTTTATCGCATTAAAATGATTAGCTACACTTTTTCATTGCTATAAAAGTGACATCTCTTAGTGATAACTAAAGCTACACTAAGAAATTCAGATGATAAATGCATTATATCCAAAAAGTTGTACAAGAAATCACTAGATGTCGCTTATAACAATTAAATAAGAGTTTTAGTGCCACCTTGTAGAAATAAACGAAAATGCAGTGTCTTATAAATTCGCCATGACGACAGATGTCGCCGTAAATTTTCACTATTAGCAACAATGGATGGCGCTATTTTCTGTATACATGATACAAAAAGTGGTTCTAAAGATGTTCTATGATTATTAACATGTATTTGGCATTAATATATTGTAATGTACATAGAACTAAGTTATAATATTTTGGTTATACATATATTTACTGATAAGAATATTTTAAATTATTAAGAAGAGTACGAAACTGAGTTTTATGTAATCGTTTTAATTTTTAAAAGTTCCATTTATGTAAATAAACATTTTTTTTACTTATAATGAAGAGAAAGTTAAAAAAATATATAAATAGATTTAAACTGTCTCATTGAATCGTATCGCTTTAAGGAGAATAAAGAAAATCGCAAGATTTTTATCTCGATGAAATTTATTTTTCATTATGTCCATGAAAGGTTACAGTTTCTAAACGAAAAGGGAAATATTACGTCGCACGCTTTTACAACTAACACTGTCGAACCATTGCCACTTGTCAGCAACAGATAGAATAAAATATTTATAATCATGGCTGTATTTATTGTACCTACTACTAATCATCCTACTACTATCAAACTTATATCAACATATATAAGGCTCAATATGAGCTAGCAATGGAGATCTTCGACCAGCGGCCCTCACCACTGCAGAATTGAAGGCACATGCAAGTTTCAAGTGGATAGTAAATTGAAAAGTCAAGAGTTGTTTTCACATTTCTTTTAATTCACTTTGATATCACAGTAGGCAAAGACCGGGGGCGAAAATCAGAAAAATATTACACTACATAGCATGCGTGTACGCAACATCGCGATGTTTAGTCGCAACGCAGAGGCGCGACTGTCTCGCGACACATAAACCGTCAAGTCAACGACATCGGAAAATAATTTCATCTTGTAATCGTCAACGTTACTTTTAAAATTGTACCATATTCAGTCTCACTCACAACATAAACGAAAGATATAAAAATACTGCATCAGACGATATGGTTTCGTATTATATATCAATCTATTCATTCCAAACATCATATTTATTGTATTACTCGAACAAGTATGTTAACGGCCTCCGCACAATTTGATCGGCTCTCACTTAATTACAATCACGTCTAGAAATAAGTTAATGAACTACAAAATGCCCTAATTAGTCAATAATGTTACATACAACAAGAAGGCATCGTCGTTATACATTAAAATAATTATTGGATTTTCGTCACTAGTTTGCGCGACCGCATCTTCCTAATTTTTCATTCATTACATCATTAAATTAATTAAACTAAATTCATTGACTATCACTCATGCATTTCACAGACAACAAAACATATCCTCGGCAACAGAACAAAACAGACAGACATCAGCGTTCTAATACTTAATAATACGAATACAGTTTCTTTTTTCTAAATCACAACAAAGTGTTGAACAAAGGTGAAACAAACTCCACATGACATTGGTCATAAAGATAAGTAATTGGTCGAAACGATATGTTCAGGTGGGCAAGAATGCCGTGCTGTTGTTGTTTTGTTTTTCTTTTTCCTTTACAAAATTTTATTTGATATTCGAATAACGATATGGTAGTTGCAACCACTTGATGGTTGAGATACAGTCAGCGACAAAGATGCCTGTCTTCGCGCTGGGCTTCGCTTGCTCCTTAGTACACGTAGATCTGCTTCAGCTGGGGCTTCAGCTCGGGCGGGATGGTGTACACCTCCTGCTCGGGCTTCTTCTTCACCAGTCGCTTCCAACGGCCGCCAATGTTCTTTCGAAGGCTGCGGAAGCTCGCCCTCTCGTTACCAATAGGCTGCATCAAGTTGTCCTAGAAAAAGGGAAAGCGCGTTTAGTGAAATTGTACTTTGAAACAGCGATGGTAAATCATCTTCTGTTCAATTTATTTACGTTTTATTTTAAATTTTAGTTAAACGGTAACGTCAAGACAGGAGTTGAGAACATTTTTCTAAGTAACATTTAATATTTATCTCGAAAATCGTAGGTTGAATACAACAACAGGGTTACATGTTGTTGTATTCTATTATCTAATAACATCGTAAGACTTGTATATTGTACTATGTCTGTACACTTTGTTTTAATATGGTACCGCTCTCTAGTTTCGGTTTAGGATATATTATCTACTGTATTCATCGCGTAATCTAATGTTTCTATATTAATCTACCATTAGTGAAAAAGTTAACTTTTAAGACGACTAGTTAGCCACCTGTCTCTAAATACGCTTTATATATACTCGAATACCGTTCTCAGCAGACGCGGCGCAACGCGTTGGGAAATATATATATATAGCAGTTACACAATACGTTTAGGTAATGATAATAATAATTGTCCGCAAACTAATGTTAGAAGAAGGTCGCGTGGGAAACGTCGAATCTGCTAGCTCCGCTTGATTTTTTGTGGACGCTTTAAACAATTATACGTTGGATTTACATTATGAACGTTTCTTTTGCGCTGGAGAATCGCGCCATCAAAGTAAAAACACAAAGCGCCTCGGTATTTTTTAGCGCCTAGGAAGTTAGCCGTGTAAAATAATGCTGAGGCCGCGCGAGTATGTTGCGGGCCTTGAATACTATTCAAAGCCGCATTAGCATTCGCCGTTTCCTGGTGGCGTCTCGATATGGGTGGTCGGGCGTACACGTCGTCGTTACGCGAACACAGCGCAACGTACAACGTATCAGGAGAGTTTCGTGCGTGTTAATTGAGGCTAGGTGTTTTATTATACAGGTGACTGAATAGTCAGCCTCTTTGTTCGTGCGAAAAGCGAAAGAAGGCCGCACGGTTGCGACACGCTCGCCTTGTGCGGCTTTCTACTCGAGCGTGTGGCGACATTTAAATTTACTCCGCATAGACGATGCTATGTCGCTTAGCTCTCTCTCAACCAGTTACGTTAAACGCTCTATCGTCTAACTTTCCATAATGCTCAAAGGTTAGCCCGGCTAGCGACAATTGTTCGAAGTGAACGCGGCCCGCGCAGCATAAGTTAATGAGGTCAAGTATGATTTGTAACTGGTTTCGTTTTCAATGTGACCGAATCGTGTCGAGATCGTATTTTGATCGTATTACCGTTCCAGGGTTATTCTAGAGGAATATCTTAGTGTTGGTTGATTGGTGTTGCTACTAACCTGATCGTGCGGATAGACGTAAGGCGGTGGCAGCGGCGGTGGGAATTGCCACAGCGGTTGCTGGCGGAAGGCGAGCGGCTCAGGCTGGGCGGGGGTTGCGGCTTGCAGCACCTCAGCCGGGTGGACTGAAGCGGAATGCTCCTCCCGCTTACGCAGCTTGCTGTGAACGATGCGTATTGCCATCATAGTACCGTTGTTCCCGACCATGGTGGAGGATGGAGCAACGCAAGAATAACCGAACACACTGGGCTGGATCACAGGCGACAAGTTCCAGTCGGGCAGTCACAACATAACGTTTCACAGTTTTCACTCACAGCCGTCAAACGGGTCACCGGCGACGCGCTCGATATAAAAAGCTAATACTAAATAAATTATCACAATTATTATTGATTCTATAATTTGTTTTAATTAAAGGCTATTGCACATATCACTGCTCGTAGGAACGCGTGCCGCGTCAATCGAGCTCGGGCTGCGCGGTTGACTAGAATGTTGAGTTTAGTTGTGGCCGGCAGGTGCCTAGCAAAGCGCTCGCTCGTGCCAAACGACCTCTACGGAGTACTCCATGCGTCTGAGTTGAAGTGGAGGGGCGCCCATCGCTTTTATAGGGAGGCGGCTGACGCGGCGCCAGGGAAACGGTGGAGGGAGGGAGGGGGGCACGATTGCGACTATGCCGTTTTCCGCGAAAAGCGGTCGACGAGCGAGCGAGCGACGCCGTTCGTATCGTAATGCCAGTGACGCATCAGCCGACCGTTGGTTTGTCCCGCTCACTTATACCATTCAAATGTTCCAATATACCTAAACGATTTCTCAACGACGGCTGTGAGTGGAAACCAAACAACTCTTCGTTATGTTGTGATGGGTTATTCTTGCGCTTAAGACCCCGCTACACCAATAGACAAAAGATTGACATACAAAAGCGATATCGATACATAGGATATCAGTAGGCTCTATTTACTTATATCATAACATTCATTAAAAGCAGTGGTCGTTATAGTGATCGGTTAACCCGCATTGTTACAGATAGCGATAAACTCGGCATACAGCGGTGCATTTCACCATCAATGTAGGTTCAAAGTCCACATAACGTGAACACGCGGCTCGCAGTCGCCATGGACGTTAATACAGCTGGGGTTATGGTTACGTACGGAGCGGACACTTCGACTGCATCTCTTTCCGGCAAACACTTGCACGCGTAAACGGGAGGGAGCCGGGCGTTTCGCACTTTCGGCTTCTAAAGCCAAAGTAGGGCTGCAGGGCAAGGGAGAGGTGCAATGCCCTTAGCCCGCTCCCGACGTACCGGGGCTTTGACTTCCAATGCAATATGAAAAAACACAGGTAGTCGAGCCAATACGAGTCGTTACCCTTGGGAGGGTAAGATAGCGTTAAAGACCCGCCAAGAGCACAAACACCGAGCGATTAAACGGATCTTATTTATATGTGATATAAATTTCGTTAAGCATTAAGCTCCCAGCGATAGTATAGAGAAATTCTGCTTGAATACGAGAAAGTCACGTCCGTCCCGAATTCGAGACGTTACAACAAGCCAGTTTCTAAAGCGTGTTCGTGTCCAACGCTTTATCTGTTCACAAAGTCACGAGCCGACGGTTTATCTCGTAACGTCTGTTGCAATGTTAGATCGATACGTGTACTACAATCTTATGTGGTATTGAGACCTTGGCGATGGACCGGCGTCTCTGTTATGACTGGACGTAACTGCCTCCGTATGATTCGACAACAAAGGCGAGTAGAGCTAATACTTTCGAATGTTTTGCTGGGACAAGACGAAACAGTAATTAAACGGTCGGTGAAAGCGGACAGCGGATTGTTGAATTGTGAACGCCGCACGAAAATAAACAATTGATCTCTCCATCCAACCCGAGGAATCGTCCTCACTTTTGTAATCGATAGCATTTCTGTATGGCGTGATGTTATTTGTACCAAATGTAATCGTTATTTAGATTATTTTGAATATTTGACGTAGGAGGATTGCGCTCTGACCCATCGCTTACGTCAGTGGGAGGCTATCGGATAGGTGAGCCGAGAAAAAAAGTTGGAAAATCACATTTGTCTATATCAATTTTATTATATTCGGACATAACAACAATACGTGATCATCAAATCGCTCGTTGATAATGGCGCAATAAATTCTTTTACTTGCAAACATGAATCATTTTTATTATGTGCCTTCTAACGTCTATACAAAAAATAGAAAGCAAATACATAATTAGCGCGTAAATTTATCATACTATACATTTAACTTGTATATTTTACAAATATAATATTGTTTGTACTTAATAATAAATTATCTAATATTATAATGTAGTAATAAATTATGTCAAAATTTAAGATCACTAGATCAATACGCAGAGTTGATTACGAAACGATGATTGCTTTCAAGAGGAACTGATAAAGTTATTAGCAGCGCTCATCCGATTGGGTGTGTTGACGTCACAATCCTGATGGGAGTCAATAGGGGTACATTTTTAATAACGTCAATAAACTGCAGAGAGAATGGAAAATGCTGTAATGATAATGAATTGTGATTGGTCGGAATGGGTGTTTAATAGGTCTGTACTGTATTGAAACGATCCCTACTATCCATACTAATATATAAAGCTGAAGAGTTTGTTTGTTTGTTTGTTTGTTTGACGCGCTAATCTCAGGAACTACTGGTCCGATTTGAAAAATTCTTTCAGTGTCAGATAGCCCCTTTTACGAGGATGGCTATAGGCTATATTTTATTTTGGAAAAAATAGGGTTCCGTAAGATATTTCATAAATATTACTTTTTTTTACAAAAAACGTCGTGGATGCGGACGAAGTCTCAGGCAACAGCTAGTGATATATAAAGGTAATATTCCATGAAGGTTATTAGCGTTCACTGATTACTGTATTTGTAATTTATGTGTTTCACCAATTGACGTTGACCAAAAAAGTAAAGAAGCAAAAGCTGTAGCGAGTTCCTTATTTGTACATTATTGCCTTAAAATTTTAGACATTTTTTCCTTAAAATTTTAGATGCTACAGAATATACATATTATGTTCACTTTAGTAGGCCTTTGTTTTACATCAAACGTTAAAATTTCACATGTAATGAAGCTAAATTTAAACTTATTCTACATGTCTCTTTACGAGAATAATGTAAACAGATCGATTAAAAATTTATTGCAAAAACGGCTTATCGAATCTCTAACTTTTAATAAAAATATATCTAGACATAACATCTAAACTCGTTTTACAACTGTCTGAACTGAGGACGGGCATTCGCAAAAATCTATCAAACTTCCCAAATTGTGCTTTATTCAGAGAATACAGGGGTCTGTTTCAGTTGAACGTCGTCACGTAGGTGTGATTTTGTGATTTTGCGACTTTGACCACTATAACGTATTGAAATCGACGCCAAACGGTACATTGTTCGATGTTTTTGGCATGGAGTATTAAATTTATCAATATAACAGCAAACGGACACTTTACCAGCTACTTTAATGCGCCTATCTTCTCTCCATTTTAAGAATTAAATTCAGAATCTGCTTCTACACAGAGGCAAAAATGAGGGTTTTTTTTTAGGAGATCAAGTGACGAGAGAGCAAGTTGTGCGCCTGATGTTAAGCGTCACGCCTGCCCATAACAACACAGTATCACACAGAACGTGCTTGGCTCTATGCTGCGCTCGTCAACCAGAGATGTATAGTCTATCTCTTTGCCCTGTAATTTCGCTGGAAACATTGCCCTTCAAACCGGAACACAGTAGTACTTACACACTACTGCTTGGTGGCATAATATGGCAATGCAGTGGTACCGCCCCAGTGGGACTCTGCAAGAGTCCTACCACTTAGAAAATAGTGAGGAGAAGTACTGAGCTGGGACTTGGATCATTTATCAATGCACTTGCAGATCTGCCGAAATCATTTTTGAATAAAAATTCTATTCCGGAATAACCTACGGGTGAAATTAGATTGATCAATAGTGTCACCCTTATTTCAATCCGTATCCACTTTGTTCTCCGTTGCTCGCAAAACTGATTCTCGGTACAGTTTTGTTTATAAAGCACATATCAGTTTTTACGTACACATCAGCATTGTGGTTATACAAACGAAAGAAAGTCAAAACGCATACAGCACGTAATTGGCCCTGTGTGGGTTGACAAGTACTGATATAAACAGAAGGTTGACAGACGGCCCGGTTAAACAACCTTCTCTCGAGATTAAACTTTTGAATTAGTAGTAACCAGTTTCGCGTGGTTTTCATGAGGCTTCCGCATGCTCACCTCGTAAACTGGTTCAATGTAGAAAACCGTAATCGCGTCAGAGTTTTATTTTCGCGAATACAGAACAGCGAATATACGTGATGAATATTGGTCGCGTGTCGAATTCGATTTCATTCAGTCGTGAGTCGTTGTTCCGAATGGACAAAGGTGGGATTAATAAAAGACCAGACTGCAGGTATTTTCGGAGGCATTGTACGACCGACCGCGACCTTGCCTTTTCATGCGATTATCGATCAGTTCCTACAATGTTCCAGCGCGAGTTTTTGTCCATCCGCTCGGTGCCCGCTAAAAGAATTGTCTGGTTTTTAAATAGATCCGCACGCCGGACAAAACCCAATCAACGCGTGGAGGTGCCAACGTTGCGAAATTCAACGTACGACCGCAGTTTCTCTCTGATTTTCGCCTTATTTACCGATAGAACATTTCTGTCTATACGTAAACATCGCGACTGGAGTATCGCCAAATACCTCCGATTTACCTTGACAACTTGGGAGACAGCCTTGACAAATGTCGGAATTACATATCAAATACTTTTGTCCATCTATTACGCTACTGAAAGGATTCACTACTAAAACGAATTTTATCCCTATATTCCCTTCAAATGCATTATCCGCAAGTCGTCGACATAACCGTTTGACCGATTATAACGAGCTCGTGATGAAAGACCGATGTGAATTCAAGAAAACAAATAATCATTTCTACCAACTCGGGGTTGTTAAAGCACTCAAGAACCTCACAGACGATTCGGGAACTTCACAGAATTTTCTCAGAGCATCCGGCGAGACATCGGGATGTCTTCACAAAGCATCCTCGCGAATTTCTCAGGCGGTTGTATAGGCAAGTGAAACGCGGTTGTACAAGCATCACAACATAGGCGCTTTACCCGCGCTCGAACGGGTCGTTCTTGTCGCGGCCGCAAAGGCAGACGATGGTCTTGTCCACGGACAGCACGATGAGGGAGTCGTGGCCGAGCACGGCACCGACCTCGCAGTTGGCCTCTTTGCACTTCATCGCGTCGGCGATCGAAACGGAGGGCATGGGGCTCGGGCCCCGGGGCGGCGTGGGGCGCTCGCTCGGGCGTTTTGGCGCGCACTGGCCCACCGCTCGTCGGTCGGCCGGCGCTCTCGTGCGAACGCCACGGACTGTGGCCCGACGCGGCGCGCCGGTGTCACTCTCCCGTTACCTCGTTGACGCGGCGGCCTCGCGGGCGGAACCCTGGGCTTCACGCGCCGCAACACAACTGAACTGCCCGTTGCGCATCCCCAAAGCGTGTACCGTTCCGCTAGGTTGGCAGCACTTTTGCAAACTTTACCAGTTATTCTGCCGCTAAGCAGCTGTGGTGGTGGTAAAATGTTAACAGAATTAAAAGAGACTCAATGCAATCACAGACTGAGTGGTAGGATTCTTTTGCAGAGTCCAACTAGGGCGGTATCACTGCATTTATTATGCTGCCAAGCAGTTGTGTGTAAGCACCACTGTGCTCCAGCTAGAAGGAGCCCAGCCAGCCAGCCAACTAGCGTTATCAATAGGCAAAGTGATAGCTCACTATATATCTCTGGGTGATGAGCAAAGCACAAAGCCAAGCGCGATCTATATGATACTGTATTGTTATGGGCAGGCGTACGACTTGCTCGTC
>DWGO01000741.1:0-11086 GCA_018247635.1 Eurytides dolicaon deicoon
ATATTGGATAGACATTTAAATGTTTTAAGGTAAATACAATAAATAATTTGAAATAATTTATCGTTATATCATTATTATTTATTTTATCATACTTAAGTGTACATATTTTTACGGTTGCAAAAGAGGTCTCATAGAAATGTTTCATTAACACGTACAAAGAATTAAAAAAATGTAAGCAAAGCAAAAGCTTCAGTTAATACAATTAATTATATTAATTACAAAAGGCCTTAAGATATTAAAATGCGTTTTTTTACCAATAGTTGATATCGATTCAATGAATAAAAGGACAAATTCTAAATTCAAATATCGGAAACTGTGAAAATTTTTCCAACACCGGTTTTATTTTAACATATATTTATCTAACTAAAATGAAAGAATAATATTTTTTACTATCACCTTTTTAAAACGAAAAAAATTTAGCTTTTCCCCTTTACACATTATCCTAGTTACGCAATATTCACAAGCCTTTAACATGTTATGAAAAAAAAAATAGCAATTGGCGAATCTAATACAACCATATAATACGTGTGTCGTCAAAAGCTTTTACAAATTAACGTCCTTATTAAAGTCTCATGTATGTATTGTTTAATAAATAATACAGTTTCAAATGGAAACTTATTAAATACATACATTGTTAGGTATATTGTAAATATTAAGAATTCAAAACTCAGTTTGGTTTAACGTAAGTTAAAATAAGTATAGGACAAGTAAACTATAAATAAAATAGTCGATACCAATTTGTCAAGGGTATATTATAGAAATCGAATTTTCTATTTCGGGTGAGCATTTAGTGTTGTCGGTTCGGATCGATGTGGACAGTGTGTTGAGTATCGATAAGTTTTTTTTTTTACAAACAGTTAGGCATGGGACGGAAGAATCGATACTGCTACATCGGTATTATATACGGGCCGGTACGACAATCGTTTGTCGATATAATACCAATTAGGGCTTAATTAATAAACACTCAGCCTTATTGGGACACACATTTAGGGAACATCCATTTACATTGGGCGGGTTGTAGCCTTTACATAGACATTCGGACCTCGAGAACGTAATAATTCACACTAGGACGTGAAATTTATATAGTGCTGTTCCAAATGAAACTCCTTTGGAATCCTTCACGATATCGAATTGTGTTTTTTTATAAGTGTAATTCGCGAAACGAGTACTGCCTGTTTCTATATATATTATTTCTTATTGTTATTGATTAAATGACATAATCTGTTAATGATAATTAAATTAATCCATAAAGTTTGCTTCGAGTCCTAGTAATGAGGGTAATGATCGTTCGTATCATTATTTACCGTATCATTATAAAATGTCTCGTGTATATTGAACAGCCGTAATATATATAATTGTTTTAATGCTTAAAATATTATCAGCACGCGTGCATTCACACCGACATGACAGCAATTGGAGCGTGTTTAAATCGTACAATTTCTTTTATAGGAGATTTAAAAATATTACGTTTTTTTTTTCGCTTATCTAAATTTATACGTACTGTATAAATTATTATTTTCGTGACAAGATTCTCTATTGCGAACGTCGTGACTTTATTTTGTGATACACACATTGAGCAATAAATTTGTAAAATTAAATATATTGTGTAACTCACGCATATTTTAAAAATGACGCCATTTTTTAAAATTCAAAATGGCGGATCCAATGAGACTTTTTGAAATCAATTTAATAATTTTTTATTTCTTTTGTAACCATTATTTTTCTATAAACAGTCCTTTCATTTTAGAAAGTTTTATAAAATTAAAAAAAAGAATCAATCTCGATTTCACGGTATCCGTGACGACTTTCCAACAACGATACGAAATAGAAAACATATATCACGAATAATCTGTGTTTTTTTTTTGCGAAATACATACATACATACATACGTGTTTTTTTTTATTATACATATAGATTCATATATTCAAATTTCACAACGCTCTATATAAAATCTCTTTCGCACGTCGCACCGCCGGCGCTGGCTGTACTAGCAATACATGACCGTATCAAAGCGAGAAAGCCATGTGACCACATACAGGTTTGAGTTTATTCCTCTAGTGTCCTTTTCCTCATAGCTCGTGATGCACTTTGCAAGACCAGCCGCCACCGAAGCCGGATCTTCAGGAGCGGTGTCATCTGAAAGCAGAAAGTACAAAACTTTTAATACATATGTACTATATACGCTTGCATATCGTTTCGACACTTTACTTGATGCTTTGATAGATTTTGTGTACAGTTCAAGTCCTAATTTTAGTTCCATCTCATTGGTTTTTGTTTGGTATTCTCTCTTCAATATATTTGAAACGTATCTTTGTGTAACTTTTTTTCCTGTCTTCTCCTGTTTTGGATAATGACTGTGTATATCAAAGATGTGTTCAAAACGAAGAAGCGGTTTGACTAAGGCTATAGGACCATCTTCAGATGGATTGAAAATGCTTTGACGACCTATAGGAGGGTAGATCTTTTATTATATACAGGAGTATAAGTGATTCTATTTTATATCAATCTGCAATAATACTCCAGAAGTATATTGCAATTGCTACGTTGCTGCTACGTATTACTTATTTGGTATCTTAATAAGTCCCTTAATGAGTAACCGTGCAGTACTTACCAGAAAGAAAAGTGTTTCTAACTATTTTTATATGTGATATCATCAAATTTTGCGGTTTAATCAGAGCCGTAATGCAACAGCCATATATATAACGTTGGTCTACTTTTCGAGACGTACCAGAGCCCCGTCAAGGAAAGAAAGTTTGTATACTTTTTATTGACAGTCCTCCCTACTAATCGAAATGCACTTTAATACATCTGCTGTTATGATGCCGGTAGTCACTTGCCGTAAATCGAACTCCTTTGTGGTTTATTACCTTTACAAATAGAAGAACTAAAGAGGGCAGCACCTTAAACGTTCTCGAGGAATATCTACTTATATTTAATAAAAATATAAAATTTGACTATTAATCTACATACTATTTAAGAAAGTGAAAAGCTTATTTTTATACCAGACAACATGATAAAGAGGTTGTTATAGGCAGATGTCTATGATGGTACCCATGATTCATGTGATAATCGCGATTTCGTGAACGCTTAAAAATATTCAATTAATATTAGAGTAAAAAGTGCAGTGCGAAAGAAAGCCCCTCGTTCGACCATTGTTCGCGGAAGTTGACTGCACGTCGCCGGGGTTTTTGTGTGGAAGCATAAAAATCAATACCAACGTACCTACTCCAGTAAGCGTTGTTAAATGCAGCCCGAGAAACGCCAAAGCATATGAGAATGTGTGTAATTTTAATTGTGCATGTAATACGTATTCAAGATAATAATATGCTTAAAGCGTTTGTGTGTCAAAGCTGAAGCCTTCGATTCAAACGTACCTCTGATCGTTACAATTCATTAGGCGTTCACGAATGATGACTTGGTCCTGTCGACACAATGTTTGTATGAGACTTGTTACCTTCTTTTTTATAATATAAAACACAGATTTTGAATCTATATGGCAAGGAATATACATATCTCTGTCTGTATCAAGGTTTATTTATATTTCCATTGGCTTTTTTGAATTTTGTTTAAGACGTACAAGTATATACACCAACATATTTCAAGGAAATGAATCTTTGTTATTACACAATTGTGCAGAAGTTTAAAAACGTTGTCGAATATATAGTAATATCAAATTATGTTGATTTGTCAAACAAAAATATGATATTATCGTTTGCTATCCTAAATAGACCTCCATCCTACCGTATGATTAAATTGAAATGTTGTTTTAAAACTACACTATGCTATACTATACTATTATACTACGCATGAGAGTTGTATATACAAACATGTTAAAATCACAGCAATACTATGCCCTGTACAGATGAAGTGCAGGTACACTAGGCAGTGATAGTAAGACAGTTATTACGATGAAGTTTACATCATTACCTTGACTATCATTAATTTCTTATTTCCAACTTCACTTATCTTATTACACTAATGTTATTGCCACGCAGAATCTGCTTAGCTTTTTGCTTCACTCGCAACCCGGAGATCTCAGATGTTATATATCTATGCTTAATTAATATATTGGCAGTATTGTCCTTTAAGTCGAAACAATAGTGTTTATTGTTTGGTAGTAGAATAACTGACAATGCCGTGGTACTGCTAGAGTCGTACCATTTAAAATCCTAAACGACAGTGTCATATTGCTTTCGATTTCGATAGATTTCTTTATAAGGGACTGTGGTGAGTAATGATCGAGACATTTTCGCACGATAACCCTCCCATCGCGTTCATCTATCTCTTTGCGTCTCTACAATATCGGCAGTAGAGAAGAACCGCAACTTTTCATCCTTAATCTATTTTCGATTAATCGTCACCCACTTACATACATAGATACATACCATGACCATGCCTAATATCACTTGTTTAATTTTTTTAGAGTGGACAATATTTCAATATTGTTATGTGATAAAAATTTGGTCATATCAATTACAACTACTTGACTTTGACTGGAATACTTTGTGCTAATATTAACTCTTTGAAAGAGATGCGTATTAAAAACATTTTAAGATTTAATATTAATAAGGATGACAGAGTGATATAATACGCACAATACGTATATCGGCTTTCAGACAACAGAAATTCCGGAGGTTGCTTTAGGTATTTGGCACTACCCTAACAGATCGATACAAATAACTCTAACGTAATGCGGGAAAGCAGTGAGGATATTTAGAACCCATAATATATTACACTATTATTTTCCGTCTGCAATCATTGTTGGGCACATAATTTGCACACACAATCACGATACTTGGAAGGCTTTTAAAAATATTGTATTATACTAAATATATAAGTGGTTTAGATCATATTGTAAAAAGAAAGAGTTCCACGGATATAATATTGAGTTTTTATTGCTAACATATCCCGTCCCAATTTTTTTTAGAGACACTAATAGTTATAAACTTTTAGTACTCCATTCATTAAGGTTGTGCTTATTATTCTAATTTACTTTAAAATTATAGGCTTACAAATTCTAAAAGTTTTGATACTATCTACAAATTCTAAAAGTTTTGATACTATCTGATCTACGTATATATTACGAGTTTGTTTATTTATTTTTATCTAATTAAGATAGACATATATTTATACATAAATTTCTTAGACGATATATAAAATGAATAACCATTTAAGTCTTCACATCACAAATTAATCAACACAGACTGACATAAATAGAGGACAGTGAATCAAATAGATGCTAACAGATTTTGAAAAGAAACACATGAGTTAAATTCACTCACCCAGACAGCGAAGCCGAGTTGGAGATCGGTGGACTGTTAGACTCGAAGCCCTCTTTCTTCTCGTTGGCCAGCTGCATCTTCAGCTGGTGGCCGAAGCATGCCAGGTCCTCCCTGAAGGTGTCCGAACCGGGTGTGGTGGGCTTGCCATCGTCACCCGTGGCCATACCCTCAGCGTCGCTCTGCAGCGGTGCCTGCTCCGACTCCTCCTCAGTATTGTAGATCTTAAAGTACGCGAACGTCAAGTATATCACAGAGATTATAAAGGATGGTATCGGTATCGCCATTGCGTAGACCAGGTTCAACGTATTCTGCCACATGTCCAGGTCGGTGATGACCAGGCCGGGGTCCACGCGGCTGTAGTAGCAGGTGTAGTTGGTGCCCAGTGGCCTGTACTTGCCGTAGAATATCGTGCAGTTGAGTATGGGCGGGTAGCCGCAGCCCTTCACGTTAGGGAAGAGCCGCGCCCCTGTAAAGTACCATTCAGAGTCGTTGCCCTGTAGACCCGTGGGTATGGCCTCCGGCAGCTCCTGGTCGTCCATCTCCGGGTAGATCTTGTCCAGAGTCGCTTCGTAACTACTATCGTAATCGTAGTCCTTGCGCAGCGATCTCTCTGCCCTTATTAGCGCCTCAAACTCCGTGGAGGTCACGTTGGGGTACTCGCCCAGCTTGTAGTTGACGCGTATCTGCGTGCACTCGAACAGGTCTTTGGTACAGCCCTCCCTGCACGAGGCCCAGGTGCAGTTGCTTGCGCCTACCAGGTGTTTCACCTCAGCGGTCACGCACAACGCCCCGACGGGGTCGAACTGCATGAATATCGTGGTGAAGGCCGGCTCGATGACGAACGGAACTAGGAAGAGGAACGCGAACAGGCTGAAAATGGCGAGCAGGACGAAGGTAGCGGTCGTGTAGAACAGAAGTTTCTCGAGAAATGTGGGGGGTATCGGTAGCTTTTCCTCTTCGGCCATTTTGGCGTGGGCGCGCTAGAAGCGACCATATCGCTTGTTTCAGCTCGGCGCTGTCATCGCATGCGAATACGTCTCAGTCTTTCAACGGTCGACTGTAGCTCGTTGTCCCTTGATGTCCCTCACCAGAGCCAATTATTTTACATCTTTGCCCGCCGTCCGCTGATGGTGTATCGTGCACTCCTCAAGTAGCTGGCTGAAAATTTAAGAATATTTAGCTCACTTTTGACTCGTTCGTTAATTTAATGTAAATTGTGATGTTGTTTTAGTATACTATGTTATATTGTCGTTTGATTTATGGCAAAAAAGTAGGAAAATTGTCTTACGTATGTTTTTTGTTACATGTATTTATTAACGGACTGCTAAACCAAGTGATAGATCACTTTTCTGTCATAATAGGCGTGATAATATGTAACGATAATTAAAAGTGCGAAATAAAAAAAAGGAATCAGTGTGATGATTTTTCATGATTATGATTTACAAAAACTTAATGGGTTTAAGAATTGTGATATTTAATTAAATAATATTTGTTTAATGTTTTTCTATGTGTTAGGACTCTAATGCATAGTCCATCCGGGATGGTATCACTGCATTGTCACTTATTTTACTGTCAAATAGTAGTGTGTAAACCCAGTCTAAAACGCATCATAGCCAGTGTAATTACTAGGCATTGAGATAGAACATGTTAAACCTCAGGGTGTTGAGCGCAGCGCATGGCCAAGCAGGGTTTGTGTGGCACTGTGTTACTATAGGCAGGCGTGTCGCTTACCATCAGGTGGGCGATATGCTCGTCTCATTACATTTTATCCTAAAAAAAATTGAATCCTATCTCTTTTGTCAAAAGCAGAATAAAACTAAAAAAAATCTAGTTTTGTGGGTTTTCATAGATGGGTAAATTTCTTGCTTAGTTGCCAATTTTTCGTATAAAAACACTTAACAAGCCGTAAGATAAATCAAGGCGAGACGTATTCAATCACGTAACACGTAATTTTGGTCTCTGGTCGTTTATCATCGACCTTAGGGGGTATAACTCACTACCGCGTAACAGGAAATTAATGACTAGACAAACCCATCTTTTAATTTACTTTTTAAACTTTTATCAGTGACCTTTTTATGATCTATTTATTATGACAGGATAGAGACATTATTTAAATGGTATAGGTACACAGAAGACGCATTGAGATTTAAAACTGAAGCAGAGTAGATCTCTAAGTGGTAGGATTCTTGCAGTGTCCGACTGGGGCGGTACCACTGCATTGCTAGATATTCTGCCGACAAGCAGTAGTGTGTAAGCGCTTTGAAGGGCAATGATGTCAGTGAAATTACAGGGCAAAGAGATATTAGATGCTCATATCTTTGGGTGACAAGCGCAGCACAGCACAAACACGCTCCGTGTGGTACTGTGTTGCTAAAATCCTTTTCTTGTAAAGAAAAATACCTGAAGGAATTAAATTGCGCCTCTTGTTATCCTTTTAAGGCAAGGATTGCAATGAAGTATAAAGAAATAAATTATACATATTAGAAGATAGAATAAACTATAAAAGTCGAGAGTGATAGCAGTCGTTATCTGTTACAATTTAATTTCGACTAAGTATACTTCTATTACATATAATTTTATATCATTTATAGTATATGTATCGTTTATGTAACAGACTGATCACGTCATACCTAATGAGCGGAATTAAATGAACAGAAATAGAGAATAATCCTGTCGGACAGTATGCGGCGACATAAATAAAGATTCAGATCAGCGACAAGGTCGGCCATGTTGCATAACCGCCGTGTTCGTGAGGCCAATCGATAGACCGAGGTTGGATTCCCGGCCTAGGCAGACAGGCCGGCGTCTGTCTTATAATAGTTTCACTGGGGAATGCTTGCTATGCGGGGCTCCCTGCAGATTCTATAATATGTAAGGATTAATGAGATTTTGAATGTATTATTTACATTCAAATTTTATAAGGTATTATTTATGTGATTGATGGCTTGTAGCGAATCAAATCAAAGTATATTTATTTAATGTGTTTATGCAAGCACATTGAATTATCTTTTTTATATGTTAGTTCGCGAAGAAGCTCCCAACGGCTCGGAATACAGTTCTGCTGAGAAGAGACGGCAAGAAACTCGACAGTTGACCTTTTAATAGTGAATATCAAGAATAGTGACAGAAATATGGTAAATACCAGTAATAAAGATTTAAGATATGTTTGTAACAAATATTTCGTCTTGAAAAGGTGAACAAATCTTTCGTGGCCAGTACCGCATACGTGTACTTGTACACGTATACGCATATATATGCGTATAATAAAATTCCAGAAAATATATACTATTAAATGTTACATAATACGTTGTAATATTTTGAAGGAGAAACTATTGAGTTTCTCGCTGGATCTTCTGAACAGGGATGCATCCCGAGTCAGTGGTATATTCCTCAGTCAGACAGGCTTTTGAATTTTAGAATGAACGAATCAAGTACTACTACTGTAATACCCTTTTTGAATTGTACCATTTTTGGCCATTTTTTTGTCAACATCATGACGTTCTATTTTGAACTAGGGTAGAGAATTTAAACTTTAAAATTAGATGTGAAATTCATTACATCGTTTCAATTTGTAATGTGCAGCTTTTAGGTAAATAGAAAATATAATTAATATCTTCATTTATGTTTATCCTACGCCTAATTTTAATTTATATTCCGATGTTTCCACTCCAATGCATTTATGTCACTGAATCTGAGTTTGACAATAAGATGGCATTAATTACAGTAAGAGAAAACTTTTACAGATAATTCGGAATGCTGTGATTTCCTTTCAAGCGGATATAATAATAACACGAGACTTCTTTTTGTTAATTTCGTAGTTGATTAATCAATTTATCCTTTTGCCGTGCATCGATACTTCGCTTCGTACAAAACTTAAGTATTAAAAAAAGAAACAAAGATGTGAGGAGGATAAGAATAACACAAAAGTTGCCATCACCATTTTATGACTAAAAATAATAAGAAAAAAATGTTGTGTTGTTATGGGCAGGAGTGACGCTTACCATCAGGCGCACGATTTGCTCGTCTCGTCACTACCTCGTAGAAATATTGAAACCTTTTTTCATTATTGTCGTCATGTTACGTAAAACTGATGTTCATAAAAGAATCAATTTAAACAACAATTATTTAGTTCTGAAATCGAGAGTGAATATATTGATTGTATGTTTCGCTCGATATTGTCGTTGATTCGTTTTAACTCAATATGACGCTACGAAAACTAAATATTATAATTAAAAAAATAATATAGTATATAATTAGAGTTGATTAGCTTTAAGATCGCTTTTCATTCAATTTATGCCAATGGTTTAAAATTTTACCAAGCGTATTAAATAGTTGTTTTAATTGTGGTCAACGTATATTTGAATGTATACAAAAGAAAGTGGATAAACGAAGTTATTTACTTTTAATTCAAGGTAAAAAAAACGTAAAATATGCACGATATATTATAAAATATTTTATGAATGTCATGTGAGTCAATGTTGTTTAAAAACAATGTCATATAGATAAGAATCAAGTGTAATATACCTTATATACTAAAATAGTTACAGATTGCAAAGAACGACAGCATGCATATCAGTTAGCACGGGTATCTCAAAGTCCTTCATCAATAAAAATTATCTAATACCAAGTTCCGAGAGTACCAAGTTTGAAGAGAACTCTATATTATTTAAATATTTGTTTTATGCCTTAGTTTTTTTTTAATATTTAGAGATAAAAGTTTTTTAATCGTAAGTTAGTTTATAACTCTCGTGCATTTAAAAAAAATATTGACATAAAATTCTCCCTTCATTCAAAAGTGTACATTCTATATACTTATATAGTTATCAAGAAAACAATTTTTAAATAGTTAAACCGAATAAATCCCTCGTGATATCAATAAATATAATAGGAGAAACGTTAATGACACAATTGCTATGGCTCAATGTAAGGTCAAATCAGACTCCCCTTTATTGAAACCTGTTATAAATAGCGTCCTAGGTTAATACATATATAGTATAGTATGTAGCAATTATGCTACATTCCTAGATACTACTTAAGTCAAAATATCCTATTCTTTTTATGATAGCTTAGACAACCTAATATGTTGTAAATAATTTACAAATAAGCATGAATTTTCCCGAAATCTTTATGTATTTGAGAAATAGAATACTCATTTAGTGAAGTACAAAAATTCGTGATACTACACCTGAAGCGAGTTAAGTTCCTTGAATAGTTGTTGTGATTTTGGTCCAGGCACCGGAGTTTGTATTACTGGTTTTTCAGGTTCGCATTCTGCACTAACTGACGAGTATCTAGGGTCTAAAATTCAAAGTCAAAAAGGATTAACAATTCGAACGAAAACTTTTATCAATATGAGGATTTTATAATTTATGTATATAGTGAAAAATCATAAAGAGGATTCGACTAGGTTACAGTTTTCATATATCATCGGCATTCACATTATTAACTATAGAATATTGAACAACTTTTTTGCTAGCAAATATTAAAATGAAATTGGTGTAAATGAAATTTGAATACAAATCCCACATAAAATTAATCGAAAGTAAATTATAAATTACAACAAACAATACATAAATCACACGGTAAAACGTCAAGATTTGCACTGCGCGAAAAAGTTAATTTAAGAACCCATTTATTTGCTGAAATATAGTCAACAATCTAATACAATATTATTTGTGTTAATAAGCAGATTCTACCTTTCGATATTTTTTTTTACTTTTTTTTCGGTTAATTATGTAGCAAAGTCGGCAGTGGTTTTCTTTATGCATATAAGTATTTTTATTTATTTTCTATCTATATACAAG